>LQRL01060947.1:2679-16738 GCA_001703475.1 Hydroides elegans
ACCGTTTTCGCCAATTTGGTCTTCTATATAGAGAAACACTCTTTGCTTTGAAACCTCTCTCCTCCCACTGTTTTGATCATAGAGCATTCATACTTTAACCAAAGCTTCTTTATGGTATCCTCAGACTGGCTACTGCTTTATAGGACGATTGACCTACGTGGGTCGCCATGGTGGACTTGGCCGTTTCCGCCAATTTGGTTTTCTATATAGAGAAACACTCTTTGCTTTGTAACCTATATCCTCCCACAGTTTTGATAATAGAGCATTCAAACGTTAAACAAAGCTTTTTTATGGTATCCTCATACTGGTTACTGCTTTATAGGACGATTGACCCACGTGGGTCGCCATGGTGGACTTGGCCGTTTCCGCCAATTTGGTCTTCTATATAGAGAAACACTCTTTGCTTTGAAACCTATCTCCTCCCACAGTTTTGATCATAGAGCATTCAAACTTTAACCAAAGCTTTTTTTATGGTATCCTCATACTGGCTACTGCTTTATAGGACGATTGACTCACGTGGGTCGCCATGGTGGACTTGGCCGTTTTCGCCAATTTGGTCTTCTATATAGAGAAACACTCTTTGCTTTGAAACCTCTCTCCTCCCACTGTTTTGATCATAGAGCATTCATACTTTAACCAAAGCTTCTTTATGGTATCCTCAGACTGGCTACTGCTTTATAGGACGATTGACCTACGTGGGTCGCCATGGTGGACTTGGCCGTTTCCGCAAATTTGGTCTTCTATATAGAGAAACACTCTTTGCTTTGGAACCTATCTCCTCCCACAGTTTTGATAATAGAACATTCAAACGTTAATCAAAGCTTTTTTATGGTATCCTCATACTGGTTACTGCTTTATAGGACGATTGACCCACGTGGGTCGCCATGGTGGACTTGGCCGTTTTCGCCAATTTGGTCTTCTATATAGAGAAAAACTCGTTGCTATGGAACCTATCTCCTTCAAAACTTTTGGTCGTAGAGCATTCAAACATTACAAAAAGTTTCTTTATGGTATCATCATACCGGCTACTGCTTTATAGGACGATTGACCCACTTTCAAGACCATACTCCGTCTGTTATCGGTAAGACAGGTCTGATGGCGTTAATTATATAAAAAACCAAACCTACCGATAGCAGAAAGATTGGTCATGCGGGGGCTTGTGTCTTTGGCGATTGAAATGAATATTTTAAGAGTTTTGTTTAACCGGCGTATGGATTAAAACGTACCTGTAAATTTATCAAACAATTAACAAGAACGCGTTTGCTAGTACTTTAAAAGAGTTAAAGCCATATTGATAAACTAAAGCTGGGTCATTGTCCTTGACAATCTTGTTAAAATAAACGTATTTTTATAACCAGTAGACCACGAGAATTCGAAAAAGTTTTGTGCGAGCGAAATCGGAGATGGTCACCCAAAAAAGTGCTCGTACTGCCCACCCCTACTGGTAACTGGTAAATTATGAAATATAACAAAATTTGGAATCTGAGAACAGTTAATTGTAAACTAGTCACCACTTTCCACTATTTGTAGATTATGGTAGTGGAATAGATAATTGTTTAATGCATAAAAATGATAGCTTTTTTGAATATTATGATTTCTATAATATCGATTTAGATGGCCACAATGTTATGATGTGCTACCAAATCTGACTGATACTGGCTGGCGAGATAGATTCAAGTAAGTTAGATAAAGTTTTCATTGCGAATGATTTAAATAACCTATTTGGTCAAATGTTCCCTACATATATTAAGAATCTTAGAAGACTATTGTGAACGTTTTATTCACGCAACGAAACTAAAAAAAGATGATATATTTGATATATAATACTCTCAATGCTTGTTTTATTTTTTATAGAAAACGATATCTCTATGGGAAAGAGGTCAGTAAAGTAGTCAAAGGACTATCGATGGAATATCACAACTTCGAAACTTTACCAAAGAAGGCATGTAACCGTCTCTTCTCCATAGCAGACAACAGCCATTTAGATTACGCCTATGTCATTGATGAATTGAATCTTATTTTGCAAGACGGAATAAAGTAAGAGGTTTTATGGTACATGGGTTTTGAATTTCTAAGAAAAATAAAACAAAATGAAATTAATAAAGATAGAGCTTAAAATAAGTACAATGTAATACATTTTTCGTCATTTCTTTTAAATCCCAGATATAGTCAAATTAATCAGATAAAAAAAACAACAACAAAAAGGGGATCAATATATTGTATAAAGTGATGAGCCTTTCTGTTTATCAAGACAACCAAATTTTTCAGGAGTCAAAATCTGACAGAAAAGTATTATGTGGAACGCGCGTTCAAAATATTTCAGCAGCGCTTCCTACAAAACGAATTGAAACGATTTCTTCTACTACACCCCGATCTGCAGCTTTTAGAGAAAGGTAGGATATAGAAGATCAAGATGTGATCTTGTGATTGTTAAATAAGTTGTTATATAGTTTTAATATATCTTATTTTGTAAGTTATGTGTATAAGAGACACTTTGTTTAACTTATCCGCGCCATTCTAATATATACATGTATTTGTTCGTTCTGTTGCAATCATTAAGGAGCCGGCATCATAGCGCAGTGGTTTCAGTCAAAGGAATGTACTCAAAAATCTATCACCGTATCACTGGATTGTCTTGCCAACAAAATTCGCGCCCAACTATTTCAATCGAACCCAAAACACCCGGCTTGTTGCGAGCTCGACAAACCGCTAATTGGTACATTTGTATATATATATATATTTTTCGAAAATTTGCATTTTTGATGACCTTTTAGAGTTAGTTACGTAAATTGATGGAACTACAAACCTAATTTTATGTTATTTCAATGTCAGCCAATTTGAAATGAAAATAAAAATCATTTCAAATGTTAATATATAATTTGTATTGTAAAGCTTTTTAATATAACTCGTTTCGAATTTGCAATTCTGTATGCTAATATAATACAGAGGCACAACAACTTTTAATAATTGACGATTTAAGATTTTATATTTATTGTAATTGAATCACAGATATCCAGGAATCAGTTTGGAATCCACGAGATTGCCGAATCGCATTAGAAGCATTAAATATTGTCTTATTTGATCAACTTGGTTTTCGTGGTAACGAAGATGACTATTATGACTCTAAAAACTCATTTATTAATCAGGTCAGCATTTTGACATTCACATTTCGATAAAAAGTTTTATGATATTTTATTCCTATTTATTCATGTTACCCTTTGTGTTAACTTCTTCAAGACAAAGTTTAGATTTTTTTGAGCTAGGTACAAAGGCAAAGTATGCAAATAAGTTAGCATTTTTTTTATTAAATATATAGGTTCCAATAGATTTATGAAGTTCATATATGCAGGTAATCATTCTTAACTGTGTCAGCAAAGTATCTCTTTAAGTTGTTCGCAAAGAAACAACTAAACCGATTGTTAGAAAAGGTGTTTTAATTTTATTTTCCTTATAATTAACATATCAATGTTATTCTAAAATCAATTATATATAAACATATGTTCGTACCATTTCAGGTATTGAAACGAAGAACTGGAAACCCCATCACGCTCTCTGTAGTGTACCAAGCTGTAGCCTTGAGGCTGGGTGTTGTTTGTCAACCGGTCAACTTCCCTTCACACTTTCTTCTTAAGTTTCTCGAACATCCTGAGTAAGTTTACGTAATATTGAGGAGTTGTCAATTTAAGTTCTAAACATGTTTTATTTCGTTAATATACACGTAGCTCATTAGGCAGAGGTTAATTAAAATGCATTAACATATAATATATTGTAGTGAACTGGACCCGTATTCACTGGTATTCTCCGCTATAACCTTAAACTTACGCTTTTCCCCACCCTTTTACATTGGTTTTAAGGGTAAGGTTAAGCTTAAGTGGAGCGGAGAAATTAGGGCCTGTACATACAATGATTAAAGTTAGCCTTTATTAAGTTTGTTCGTTCGACATATATATTAAAGCGTGTTGAAATTGTACATAAATCAATTCTTTGAAATAATGCCTGTCATAAAACACTATTGGAGCAATAATGACATTTCTTGGGCCTTGCATATTTTGATGCATTAGAAATAGGAGAAGTTTAATGTGGTTGACATCGCATTAAATGAATCGCCTAATTGTTATGCTTCATCGCAGGTTGGAGGGCTACCTCAAATACACCTACATCGACGTGTTTCACGGCGGCAAGTTTCTCAGTGCGCATGAGTGCAAAACGCGGCTTGTTGGTCTCACCATTATTATCACCAATGCCTCGTTTGAGGCCGTGCCTCCACTTGCGGTCAGTTTGTGGATTTATTGGAGTGCTTGAAAATTCGTGATACGTTTAAAAGCATTTTCTGTAGCAAACTCTATCATTAAAAAAATGTCCCTCTCCTATCATTTACATGTATGGCGCCTCGCCAACACAACTTGGCTTTTGTAAGTGTGAATATGATTTATTGATTGTTTAGAACAACGCTAATGATAAGTTATTAATAATTTATACGCTGTTTTAGGGCTTTAGCCCCAGTGTTAATTTTTTGGATTTAAACCCCTCAATAAACAAATAATTAGCGAATAAATGTAGAAATGTAAAAAATTACTGTATAGATGAGCGTTTTACTTAATATCTTATTTCCACTCGCTCTTGAGCAGGTTCTACAGCGCAAGTCGCGCAACCCGTCCTTGCCTTCTAATCTCAGTACATTCGAATTGCATATTTGAATTATATTTGATTGATTTATTCATTTGTTATATTGTTTGCAGGTTCTACAGCGCATGTCCCGAAACCTATGCGCCATTGCCCAGCAGCGACACGACTCTGCTCTCGGTCTCGAATTCCTGCTCAGCGTCCTTGAACTCTCCTTTATTCTGGATCCCACCAACAACATCCGGATCAACATAGCGAGGATCTACCTCAGTCTCAATGTCAACTTGGAAGAGGTAGGAAAAAAAAAATCTTTAAAAAAAAAAAGTTTTTTGCGAATGGTTCTAGTGAAATGGCTCTGTGATGATGGAAGAGGTGCCTTTTGTGAAAATGTGAAAAAGGTCATACAACCTCAAAAAATTGATCAATTAATCAATCAATCACGACAAAGGTTCTGCGCGATGTATAACTTTGAATGCACATTGTATCGAAACTTGGAAATACTTATGAGGCGTGGGCACTGATGAAGATATTGATAAAACATTTATCCCCTACATTTTTACGACACTTGTTGGCAGATTGACGCTCTGCTCGAGCCCATTTCCGACTCGGACCACGTGGACCTGCACAGGGTGGTCAGTTTCCTTCGAGACTCGGCCACGCAGCAAATACAAGAGAACGAGCAGGCCGGAGCACAGGTGATTTAATCGCTTTACGCTTAAAAAGGCCTTTTGAAAACTTAATTTATGTTTTGGTTGAATTGATACTAAGATTTTGAAAATGTCAAAATATCGCACAGTGAACTCCGCCACGTAGCAAATACAATTCTAGCTTTAAAAGACTCAGCAAACAACCTAGGCCGGGGCACATGTAAAATCGTCTGTGTTTTGAACTCTTTGGTCCCCCACATCTTTGGTCTCTGCCACTTTACCCCTTTGGCTCCTTTTTGAAAAAGACACTTCGGTTCCTCATCAAGACATTTGAGTACCTCTTGAAAAGCTGATGATGAAATTATATACATTGTATATGTAATTAAATAAACGCAATAAAAATATTTATAGGCTAACCAAAGGTTATATCAAGGTAAATTAATTTCGAACGAGGCATAAGTTACAAACTAATTTCAAACTTATTATCTTTATGAACTTTAATGAAAACACGATCTTGCTTTTGGAGGTTCTTGGGTATACATGTCACAATTAGTGGTTGCATGACAGAAAACGCCTCACTCTATATTTTTAGTGCATAAGGTTTGTTTAAAGATGTACATTTTAATAATATTCCTTAAAGAAATACTGAGAGCGCAAATGAGTAGGCCTATAGCGCTGATAGCAAGTGCCAGATACATTCTTTTATATTTGCCAGTTATGATTTTTTGGTACGTGCACTGGGTTTGAAGGTCTAGATAACTTTTGAACATGCTGTTTGCTTATCTTAGTTAATGATACATTTCATATGGTTTTGTATCTGTTTTAGGTTACTGTTAAGCCGAGGTCCCACTTCCCGGAGGTGGAATTCTCAGTCGGACAAATCATGAAACATAAAAGGTATTCTTATATATTGATTTATTCGATAAAAATAGTCTTAAAGTATAAAAAAAATGAATTTGGTATATTTGTGGCAATAAACAGATAGATATAAAGTTTCACCATAATATTTAAGCTCTCTATTGTTTCTCCCTCTGTATATATCTCTGTATTGCTCTCTTACTCTCTCTTCGCTCTAGATACCACTACACGTGTGTGATCTACAGTTGGGACAAGCAGTGCCGTGCGAGCATGGATTGGATTCATCAAATGGGCGTGCACATGCTGCTATGTGTGATGTACTTTAACAACATACTCATGTGTACTTTCCTATCCCCCCATACAGATACCACTACACATGTGTGATCTACAGTTGGGACAAGCAGTGCCGTGCGAGCATGGATTGGATTCATCAAATGGGCGTGCACATGCTGCTATGTGTGATGTACTTTAACAACATACACATGTATACTTTCCTTTCCACCCATACAGATACCACTACACGTGTGTGATCTACAGTAGGGACAAGCAGTGTCGTGCGAGCATGGACTGGATCCACCAAATGGGCGTGCACATGCTACTATGTGTGAACTACTTTTACCACATACACATGTATACTTTCCTATCCCCCATACAGATACCACTACACGTGTGTGATCTACAGCTGGGACAAGCAGTGCCGTGCGAGCATGGATTGGATCCACCAAATGGGCGTGCACATGCTGCCCAGTGGCCAATGGCAGCCCTTCTATGGCGTCTTTGTCGAGGACGGGTCGCAAAGATACGCCGCTCAGGGTAAGGAAATGAAATTAATCATACAATGAAGCCCTAGCTTGTTGGGTAATAATATATGTATGTGTCTCGGTATGTACTTTTGTTCAAACGGCGATTTTGTCGAGGAGGGGTCGCAACGGTACGCCGCGCAGGGTAAGGAAATTCAAATGAAAGGTTTGTTCATAATGTGGCTGTTTTATTTTTCGAAGTCTTTTAAGCTAGACAAAAAAAATGATGGAAACAAGGGAAAGGGTAGCCAATATTGCAAAGTTATCACTCCATAAATTTATGAAGACCACAATTGGAAATGAGTTTTCCAAAAGTTATACATGTAGTTCAAGCTTTAATATGTGCCTATTAATTTTGCATTGCAGAAAGCCTGGAAATGGCAAGTGATCCAAAGTTTGTGAGTCACCCTCAGGTTGGCAAGTACTTTGAGGAGTATACGGGTACTCATTATGTGTTGAATACTGAAACCCGCGAACGGTATCCTGAAGATATGGAAAAGACAGTTGATGAGGCTGCGAGAAAGTATAACACGTGATACATGTTCTTGGTGCTTGTACACGTGTGTGTATTGTACGATGTGTTTTAGGTAATTTATATGTAATAGCTGTTGCATGTATTTCGAGGGATGATTAGTGGCATAACTACAGTGGGCCTAACATTCAACCATGGCAAAGATATATTTATATGTTTATGCATGATTAGTTTTGTGGTATAGGGGTACAAAGTTTGAAACGTTTCATTAGACATTTTTTTGAGTACCCGTGAAAAGGTAATACATTTTCACTTTTAGCAGTATTACTTTGCCGATGATATTTTTACTTGAATTAATTAACCAAATAAGCAAAACATTTAGCAAGACTTATTGCACCGTCAATGATCAGAATGAGTTGTTCGTTTAGTTGTTTATTGACGATGAAAATAAAAATAATCCGTTACATTTTGATTATAATTTCTATGAGTTGTGCTGATTCTTATTTCGAGTTATGTTAAGATATTTGTGATGTACATAATATATAATTGGATTCAGCAAATCCAATGAATAGGGCTACATTGTTTATGTATACAAATTAAGGAAAAATAAAATGTTCATGAATATGAATTAACAAAATAAAATGGTCATACGATCGAATATAATTATGCTTGAGTCTTGAGAAATGTACAAAAAGTTATTAGTTATGAACGATGATAAGCTTGAGGTCAATGATTGCAAAACACAATTTTCATAGATTTATTTTATTTTATTATTTTATAAACATATCACATCACGCCTTTAAATGTAGAAGTAAATGAATAATACTACGTTTTAGTTTGACAAAATTTCAGTAAAGGTTAGCATGGAAAATCATTTTGGTTAAAACAAATTCACAATTCAATAAAATAAAAATACTTGAAAATATAATAAAGGAACATTTTGATATGTTCAGACTAAAAGACTAGTCGAATACCTTGGAACGCAGATTTCGTAATTAGAACGAATATAAATAAAAGCTTGGATACACACGATTATATATTTAGCCTATATATACATATGAAGTCTGTAAATACTGTAAACTTGCATCGTACAACCGAAACCCCTCGTGAAATCAAACCGCGGTCGCTTCGAAAATGTGTCCATGGTCCTGATTTAGAACCATTTTATCTCTGGAAACGTTTGAGTCAACAATCCATAAAATTCGGGCTGCACAGGGTATGTACCATTTACTTAACCAAAAAAACATGTCTTATATACAATTTATGTATAGTAGTACCTCGACCAAAAAGAAGATTTAAAATTACAAACAAAATTGATTTACGCACTCATTACTATATGAGTACAGAGAAACAAGAAGTATCGAGTCATATACAGTAAAAACCACTTCTAATAATTGGACAACTGATAAGAATAAACGTAAACAATGACACTAATAAACGAAAAATTTGATACGAATAAACAAATTTGATTCGAATAAACGAACTTGATCCGAATAAACGAATAAACAAATAAACGAACATGAATATCTATATCGTGAATAAGTAATTCACATTAATGTAGCAATTATCGTCAATATTCTGCAGTTTAATATGATATATAAATTCAGCGTCTAGAATACGTAAATAGAAGTCTACCTCTTTTTCCCACAAATTTTCCTCAGGTTTTATAGTGGTCATTTATTGTTTGTTAGAACAAATGCATGATTCCTTTAAACTCACATCAAAATATAATACATTTGATTATCCTGGAAATCTACACATTATTTATCACATAATGTTTCCACTTTATTGTTTTGGAGATCATTATTTCTAAATTATTGAATTTCATTTTTACACAATGCAGAGCATACACAAGAGACAAAATGCATGCACATACCTTAAAACTTCCAATAAGTCGAGAAACAAAAGTGATACCATAAAAGAAAATAAACGACAACATAGAATAGTCATGTAAAAACCATAAACACATTTCCTATACATAATATTAACTTGTACAGAATTAATTTTAACAATCACAATTCGAATGATTTGATTTTTTTCTCGAGTTTCCCCTTGCCAGCAAAGGGACTTGTAAAGGATAAAATATGATAGAATTCACTAGTTTCTTATATACTGCGGATTTTCCTCAAGAAAGTGTTCTAACTTTGTTGGAAAGTCTGTCATGACCCCGTCAGCTCCCAATTCAAACGCGCGTTTATAAGCCTTGTCTTCGTTGAGTACCCATAAGTATACCTGTGGACAAAATATAACAATTTAATAAGATGAGATGATATCAATACATACAACTGTGAAAATAAGTGCCCACGCTTGTCATAGGCTACATTTATACATTGAATTCAACCAAAAGACACATTGATAATTTAAAGTAAAGATTATAAAAATTATAACGATAGACAAAATGTAGATAAAAAATGTTATTACCAATTTATAGCCTTAATTGATTCAACAAAATAAGGCGTTCAGTAATCAAATCTAATGTGATATAGAGTCCTTTTGCCTACCTGTATACCTCGAGCTTTAAGATGTCGTATTAAACATCTATTCATGAGAAAACTGAAACGAAATACATGGACAATTGTCAATATTACTTGTAAGGGATTGACAAAGAATAGTACGTTTTACTAGTGTTTTATGGTTTTTATCAGAATTTTGCAGATAGGCTAATTAAGCACTATGAAGCTCTTACCAATAATTGTTTTGTAAATCATTGTTTTGCAGATTGACTGAAATAGGCTCCGATAAAAATACGTCACAATTAAATAAAATCGTTAAATAATTCACACTTTTGCTTCGGTCTTAGCCCATCGAAGGCATATGCTCATGTTGTATTATAGCCTAATTATATTGGCTACTTACAAATCCATAACATTCAGCACGATTCTCATTTTCCAGGTCAATTCATTTCCGAAAAACCGAAACCTGAAACATAAAGGGAAATAAAAATATTGCATGAATATTTGAGTATAATCGCTCGCATACATGTACATGTTACTTGTACCTCTTACTCTTGTTACACTTAAACTGGTATAGCCTACATCCGATTGTATCATAAATTATTTCGTTTCCGTTGTGTGCGAAAGATATAAAACATGTTGCCACGAACCAATATATCTGCAGTAATAACAACGATACAGCTCGATTACAAACGAGCCAAATTAGACAAGAAATTATAACGGATGTTTTCATTGAAACTGAAGTCACTCATCGTCAAAATCAGCTAAATAATTGTAAAAGAAGGTTTCGTATCTAGCTCATTAAGAATATAGTTTTTGACATTGAATACACCAATGCAATGTGAATTCCCTACATTATTTCCGTTTATAGTGGTTCTAAAATGTGTGATGACGATCAAAAGCGTCGCTTCATCCGAAACTGCACTGTTCAATTGATTCATATCACACGTTAATAGTTCATTTGTATCTATATTAAATGCAAAAACGTTTACACAAAATATATTTAGGTGAAATTGCCGAGTAAGAACAAACAAGCATATTTTCGTTTTATGGCTTTTTTGTGTGTAGCCGAGTAAAATTAAATTACACAAAAATAACACCGGGCGAAATCTGAGCTCATTTATACTCACAATTCATGCATGCTTTTCATAAAAACTCTCCGTCATGAGCGACCATAAGTGAATCTCAATGAAAAATGACCGACCACTTAGCAGCTGTACTTTTATAAACTAATGCCATTTGGCATTAATATTTCACAAAGAAAACTCAAGTTACTCTCTCAGAAATAAAATAGGAAATCTACACCTGCGCAACCATTTCATTATTTTCCCCTATTATCGCTCATGAATTATAGGCAGTTGCTGCTCGAGTTTCATAGTTGTTCTAAGGAGCCATAAAACATTAATGGAATGTCATAATGGGGAGAATCTCTGCCTGATGTCCGTTTCCCGTGTCTCCAAATGGGGGAATATAAGGGATAGTGCATGTGGGGTTGATCTAGTTCTGTGTATGATACATAAATGGGGATTCTTAATTATTTCATAGGACATTGAGTTGAGTTTTACAGTTTAAGTACTTAAGTTGGAATTTGAATAGAAATGAAAGTGTGACACACACAAAATATGTGCCTGAGTTATAAAGTTTGAGGATAGTTCCTGTCTAACCTCGTAAAACCGAACACATCGAGACCGATAAACACGGTTCGGTTTAACCGGTTTCGGTCCATCCAATACTCCAATTATTCCATCCAATTATTCGAAAACTATACAGGCTTGGTATTCCAATTTTATTCTGTTAAAGAACTATTTTCAGTCAATCTGTAATTAGTTTTACGAGTTTCCGCTGTTTATGCATACCTGGCAAAGGCTTTGGGCATGGGCACCTCGAAGTGCGTTTCCTTAATAGGTAGAAAGGGAAGCAGACCCGAGTAGAATTGGGCCAGCAGCACCATTACACGCCGCGCAGAGCAAAACATGGGCACTGACGGATTCTGGGAAAAAAGATATTAATTTGAACATACATGTACTTACATGTATATACAGGGGTGTACCTTAGCGGCCGCGCGACCGTCGATTTTGGGAAGGTCGCGCGCCACGCGACTTTCATTTTTGGGCGATTTTGTGACTTGTGTTTAGATTTTAAATACCATTTATATACATTTTTAACACCCTTAAATTAACGATTTCATTTTTTTTCGAACGAGGCATTTGCAAAACTCCGCTACCTCTATCAAAAACCATAAGGCGACAAATAATTGGACACAACGTCACCTTTTGAATTGAAATACACGTGGTTAAGTGCGATTAAAGTAGTAGTAGTTATTTGGCTTTACTGATAAAATTATCTAAGTTTTTATTATCAGAAACAACTAAATAAAAAAGAAAGCAATGAAGTATACCCTGTTTTATTAGTTTCCATGATCCGTAAAATATTAAATTAGAGTATTTGATCTTGTGAACCCCCAGAAGTTTAGTTGGTGAGCCGTCAAAAGTGCAAAAGTGGGACTGGCGGTTACAAGAATGGGAGGGGGGGGAGTGCGTTGGATATTGCGTTTACGAACAGTCATGTATGAAGATATAAATGGGGAGCGTTTAACGAAATTGGCCATAAAAATTCGGGCGGGGCGATAACAAGAAGCGGATATTTGCTAGAGGTATATTTATATATATACATTTTGTAGTATACATGTATATATATAGCTATATTCGTATTTTAAGATTCATCTTGAAAAAAGGCCGCGCAACCGTCATTTTGGCCGCGCGACCGTTGTTTTTGGGATGTTTCCATTTAATGTACACCCCTGTTATATACTATTATTTGTCAATTAGATAGCAGAGGAGCTACACTAACAGATTCCGCGGGAATTAACTGTTGAGTTACAATTTATATTAGTTAAATAATTGAATGCATGGTCTATATCTACAGGGTTCGACATAAGCACTCGCAATGGCGAGTGAAAATTTCATTTGGCGAGTACGACCTGAAAGTCACTCGCCAAAATGGCGAGAATGAAATTTGGGCAGAACAATTTTGGCGAGTACGAAATAAAAGTTACTCGCCAAATTTTAATATGCACTTATATATAAATTACTTTCAAACATGTTTCAAATATCGTTCGTATCTTTAAATATTGATGAAAATTTCGCTCGCGCCGAAGGCGCTCGCATAAAAAATATAAATATCGCGACGTTTTATCAGCATCTATACTTCGCGATCTTAAAACTTTGACAAACTGGCTCAAAATACCAGATAGTATCGCACAATTAAACCAAACTTTGAGTAGTTCCAGTAATGATTGACAAATAATTTAACGTTTATAACGTTAAACCTTACAAAGTTTTATATTATATCGTTTTCGCTATCAAAACATATTTAAGGGAATATAATTTTAGCCATACTTGTTCGACTCGTTGAAAACCGCCAGGTGAATTAGAAAAATAATTCATTAGACAAATCTATTTAATTTTTCTCCCTGCCTCTTTTTACCGAACTTTTGGTGACGCGTATCTTGTATGATCAAACCATGATTCTATTTTGTTTTTAATTTTCAACGCTCGCGCCTTCGGCGCTCCAAATTGAACTTCAATGTAGTATACAATATATCGATCGCCCACACTTCTACTTAAGTTTTGGAGTTTAGATATTCGTGAAATAGGACATATATTTTGTAAAAACTTAACAGTGATGTTGTGTCAACTTAAAAATAGGTACTATGAAAGTTGCAAGCAAAATAAGATAATATATACTCGCAAATAGGGGGCCCTTTTAGCAACAAAAAAATCTAGTTAACGTTTAAAAACACATCATTTAGCCCTGATTTATCTAATGTGGAAGCTTCGCATGCATTTCTATGAAAAAAACAAATTGCAAAGGAGACCTCAAAATCCTCAAATGTACCTATATTGTTTATAAATGCTTTTTTTTTGGATTTGGCGAGTACAAAATCATGTTACTCGCCAAATTGGCGAGTACGAAATCTGTTTGGCGAGTATGAGATCGATGTCACTCGCCATTTTGGCGAGTATGAATTTTCCCTTATGTCGAACCCTGTATCTATCTGGTAAGAACGTGCTTGATAAGGAACAAGTAATCCTACGACGACAGTTGTGTCAAGAAACAGCTGAGTAGTTTTGCCCAATACTGCCCCTCGGTGTTGTGGAACCGCCCCCGTGGTACAACGTCTTGTTTGTGAGTCCGAATAAAACG
>LQRL01060949.1:0-10937 GCA_001703475.1 Hydroides elegans
CCACATTCCCTTGCAGCGCCTCTCAAACTACAACCGTTTTTCACTTTCCTAACCGCACGCTCTAAATCCTCCGACTTTTTATCTTTTTCTCCTTTAAAACACATATTGAAAGCCTTTAAAAGCCCCTTAATTCATATAAAGTTCGATTGAAAAACAGCTCAACTTCATAACTAATTAAACTCAAATCAAGAGTACTGTAAACAACACGTGGCATTATTCAGTAGCAAAATGTAGCAAAATTGTGTGTTATATACTTGAAAGGATTTTGCACACATGCCTTATTAATTAAATGTGTCAATGTGTTTTTTCTATTTGTCCATTATAACGCAATCGCATGTAATAGAATTGAGAGCTGATTGACAGGAGCACCCTCCAATGGGAGAGCATTATTGGAATTCTCGCTCGTTTATTGGCGCATAATTTGCACTATATGGACTTGACTAGAAAATGTAAACATAAGGCTTCTGTTGTTGATTTCAACTTTTTTTACTTTAATGCACACTGAGCAGTAATATCTAGAATATTTATTTCATAATATATTGTTTTGATGTTGTTTTAGTTAAATCATATTTAGGGGGCCGAATACTGAAACGCCGAAAACCGTGGATAGTCTGGGGGAGAGCTAAATTACTCATTTATTCCTTTTTTTTTAATGCTGATATTTATCACATGAAATGAAAATTGAAATATGTAAAATATGATACGTTTCAAACATGAAAATAGATATAAGAAATGCTAATATTAAGACAAGTTTCACAAATATCAGGCCAACTTCCCGGACGAAGGGTGAAACATCTTTCTACTTGACGTAAAAAATATAAAGAAATGATAGGAGCTGCACGGGAGGTCCGTAGAATGCTATACGGACCCCGCGCCTTGTTATCACCGATTTTTGAACATTTTGATATTTAAAACAGCACATTATAACTAAACATGATAAAACAACTTTAGATTTTTGTAAAGGAATGTGATTAGAACGAATTAAAATTTATAAAAAAAAATGTGCCTGAGCTGGGGATCGAACCGGGGTCCGCAGCGTTCACTGAGCTTTGCGAGAGTCTTTCGATCAAAATCATCTCAAAATCAGAAATTAAATTATTTTTTTATCCGTTTATTGATATTATGATTAAAGTATCATTCAAATTAATAAAATATAAATCATCTGTTGGAAACAAAAGCTTTAATCAAGCAAAACAACAAAATAACCACATGTACATCGTAAGGGAAAACGAGTAGCATCGCGCTAGCCCAACGCCTTAACCCCTGAGCTATTGCGCCTTTCTGCAACTAATGAGTTAATTAAATATATATAATGCTATTATATGTATGCAATAAAGGAAACACATCATTCGTGTTCCATACACCTAGGATTTCATTGCACTCTGGCAGCCGAGTTTGAACTCACCCTTCGGGTTCGTTCAAACTCGGCAGCCATCGTGCAATAAAATCCTAGGTGTATGGAACTCTTATGAAGTATTTCCATTTTATGAGATGCTTATGTTATGGTGAGCAACTGGATTCTGAACTCCGCCCTTAGACCATATCACATGTCGCATCAATCTTTCGCATCCAGATTGAGTCATCAAAGCATTACGTTTACGACTTATTATAATAAAATTATGAAGGCGTAACATCTAAAAGTTCTTGCAAACACGTCTTTGCTCCTTCGTGATGGGTCGTCCGCTTTATACCAGACAAGCGACAGTGTATCAGACAATGTTTATAAAATGATTATTATGTTTACGTCATGACGTCGCATTAGCTTCTCGTGTTCGTACTTCTTATAATATTAAGTTTGGCATCTGCATCTTTAAACCACTTTAGATTTGATATCTTGATTGTTTTGTAAACTCCCTGCAAAGCTGTTACGCGGGGTCGGGCCAAGTGATGTAATGGAGTGGATTCTGTGCAATAAGGGGAAAAGTTATTGTTTATATATTTACACGCATCTGAAGTTTTGTAACCAGACATTGATTAACATTATTAATAGGGAAAGTTATATTTTCATTTTATGACCTGACATCCGTTTGGTGTGAAGCATGATATTGGTATTCTATTGCATTTTTCAAATCGACGGCAAAATATGATGCTTTATTATTTTGAGTTAACTTTTTTTTGCACGCATCCTACAATTATTACAAGGTAAAAGATGATAATAAAAACATGATGTTTTTATATGATTGCTAATTTGGTCTTGTCAGTAAACACGTCACTCAGTCACTGACCCCCTTCTGCTACCAACCTATGGATCAACAGATTCGCAGACGGACTGTCTTGCACGATGGAATCATTACTTGATCCTCTATTATCGTCTAATGTTCATGTCTATATACTTGTGATATACCGTTTTATATCTTTATAGTAAAACTATGTTAATTCGAACACGGTTAACTCGAAAGACAGGTTTACCTGACGCGATTTCAATGTCGGTTCTTCAATCAAATAAATTATAAAACTTTTGTCAACTCGAAGTCAGAGATAGCTCGAAGTAGTCCCATGAAGGCTGCTTCCAGTTAACGAGGTTCTACTGGTTCACAATTTGGTACTGGGAACAATTGAGCACAATCTAATGAGCAGCTAAGAACATATTTTGGATATTTTCCCCCTTACGTCCTTCAACCTTTATCGTAACCTACATGATTGTATTGGGTTATATATGAAGACTACGCAATTATCGTTATATAAACAGCGCGGAAAAAAAAACTTATACATCTGACCCAACAGCACTGAATAATTAATAAGCGCAATGATGATGTCTTAATGAGCGACCTGAAAACTATGCATCCTCATCAAAACTACTCGGCGAGCAAATATAAGAGAATCATCAACGACCTATTCCTACGCGATTAATTTCCATCAACGCGAAAATAACAAGCTCGTTAAACGTGAAACGCTTGACTGGCTCTCTAGGGGGCGCTCGCGGCAGCCTAGTGATATCCGCTACAAATCATCGGGTTGGCTCGGTGGTAGCTACGGCAAACGTTCGTTTCGATCGTACTGCTATTGAGTTATTATGTAGCGTTTTGAATCATCCATTAATCTATTTGGAAGCTCTAGTGGAGGTAACATTCGGAAACTAATTCCAAGCTTTTTACAAAACTATACGAAGAAATTTTTCACTATAAAAGATAAGTTATGATATATGCCTAAAAAATTACGGAGTGACCATTTTCTATTTGGCTCTTACCGACATGGGGTAATAGGATGTAGAATGGTCTTAAATCTAGTGGTAGACAACCATATATCGATCTTGTAGAATACCTTTACTCTTTTTGGAAATCAATGTGTTTGAAAGATGCTATTCCGGTGCAATCCACTGACTAGCGGGCCAAACGCTGCCGTTTAAAACGAAGTTAACCAAAACACGTAACCGGCGTTTGTAGTTGGCAAACAACCATTCATATTGGGATCGGGACCGATTAATATCACCGCATATCATTATGATGGCAGAGTTATGCGCTCGAAGGTTAGCCATGATATGTGCGTCTCATTAAAAAGCATCGGCGTTATATATGAACGACATTATATGGCTTTTGTACTTCTTTCGGGATACCACCATCCTATTGGTCATTGATCAAACAGCACGGTAAACGCTTTCATTTAACGTCTTAAAGTGCAATTATGGGAAGAAATTTAACGATCTGCAAGGTTTTTTGTGCAGTTTGATAAATTTTATGATCTAAGTGTACCTCAAGCAACAGTATGGTAAACTTTTGTCAAACACCCTGGGGTGCAATAAGGGAAAAATAATGACCTGCAAATTGTATTGCAGTTCGATAAATACTTTGATCCTAAGTGTACGTCATGCAACAATCATTTGAAAGTCATAGGCGTTACATACAAACCAAATCATACGGCTTTGTGCGCTTTTTACGGGACACCCCGTCCTATTGGTCATTGATCACGCAGCACGGTAAACGCTTTGAGCCTGCGTACTGAGGTGCAATAAAGGGAAGATATTCAACAACCTGCAAGTTTTTTTTTCAGAACGGTAAATAATTCATCGAACGCCAAGAGAGGCAATTAGGGGAAGAAATTTAGCGACCTGCATTTTTTTTTTGCAGTTTGATACATACTTTGACCAAACGTGTACGTCAGGCAACAGTATGGCCTATCCTTGATGTTTAAATGTTCCCTCGTTCATTATCATCTGTCTTTGTCCCTAGCATGTTGCATTGGAATCTGGAGTTATGGTATCAGGAAGGTCGTGGTGGGGATAAACTCAAACGTGAACAGGTGTCAGGTGTCAGACCCGTTATATGAAGTTCTGTTTCTTGTTCAAGTCACCGTTGCTAGATTACACGTTTAGTACAAAATCGAGCAGCCCCGAGACTATTCTGTTTTTTCTCAATGAGTCTGGGTCTCATAGTTAGGCGGATATTTTTTCATACGGGAACACCGTCATATCGCCGGCTCGAAAAAGTTCTATGATGGGTTTGCTTTCTGTTTGTCGAATGAAAACATGTACCGGTAAAGAACAGTGAAGAGAGGATATAACTTTGTGCATAATTTCCTCCCGTTTTACGTTTTACCATAAAACATAACGTATTTCGGCGATGGTACTTTAGAAATCCGCACTTATTACCGGTTAACCTAATGACATAGAACTATTTGACACGTTCTTTATTTGAAGCCTACTCTACTCAAGATATGTTTGGATTTCATCCGATATTTCCTACATCTGTGATCTAGTTAAGCGGTGCACTAAGAGATTGAACACTCATTCCATTCAGCAAGGAAGCGTATTAAGAGGAGATGGGCTCGGTCCATGTGTGTATATGACATGACGGCAGACAGACAGATACAGCACGGTAACTATGCCCTGTTTATAAACAGCGGCTGCCGCAAAAGCAAATATGAGTGTAGCTAATGTGGGGGCTATAGACACTATGGATATAGGGTTACGATTGTTACTAATCGGTTACCGATTGATCATGTATCGGTTCCTAATGATAAAGTTTACAATAAAGAAAATGGTGCACACAAAAATGTTATTATGCAATTTTTAACCATATTTAGAATTCATGTGGATATTTAGAGTATAAATAGAGATTTAGATTCCATATAGAATCGGTCTCAAGATGCATCGTTCATAAGTCAAACATACAATAACATTGGTATATTTCTAATAAAACAGTCGCGTTTCCCATTTTTACTGATCATATATAAATCATTAAGCACTCCGCTCACACGCAACACCCCACTAGCGAGACAAGACAAATGCTTTTTCCGCCGCCCAAGCCCCAGTGCAATGGGACGGCGGGGTCTGAAGGCCCGTTATGATTGCGTTTCACATTTTGACTTATCATACAAAAATCACTAAGCGGTAATCTCAAACGTAACACTTCCACAGTGAAGTAAGACACATGCTTTTTCCGCCTCCCAAGCCCCTGTATCAGGGGATGGTGGGTCTAGAAGGCCCGTTATGATTTTCAATAGAATAGAGCCGTTTCACATTTTTACTAATCATACAAAAACTCAGTAAACACTAAACCCACACGTAACACTCCACCAGTGGAGACAAGACAAATGCCTTTTCCGCCGCCAAAGCCCCTGTGCCATGGGATGGCGGGTCTGGAAGGCCCGTTATGATTGCTCTGTGTATTGTGTTGCCATGTATCTGTCCTTGTCGTATTGTTTTACTATTAAATAATCTCTCAATAAGTGCAACAGCGGATATGATATACTTGTCTAGAGGTCTATGCGACACATATTCCTAAACAACGTGATAGACTCTTTTATGTACGTTTCCTTTTGCCAGATTTAAGCATGACTGCTGCAGTTTTCATTCATTGTGCAATTACTGTATATTTGGTTTTATAAAGTCGGCATTGTCTTTGCAGGGGGCTATTTCAATTTAAATGTTAAACATATATGTATGGTAGCATTAAATACTCGCTTTAAAAAATGTGGGCATATCTAAAAGGTTTTAAGAATATAACATTTTAATATGAAACATGTTAAATATACTTTAAACTTTTCCTATAATTTGTGACTTTAAAAAATATTTACGTTAACTATACCGCACATATAGTTAAGTATGCATTTTTTTCTGTTTTACAGTTGGTGTTCAACCGGACGGTGACCCTGAGGGAAGATCCTGGCAAGAAATTCTGAACCACATCACAACCAAGAAAACCCCAACACATAGCTCTGCACCACCCCCTAGTACAACCATAACTCCGCTCTGTAACCAGCGCTTCTACGAACTCTCGTATATCTCGCTAGAGACAGTTCGGATGTTTCATGTAACCGGATGCTCTCATTCCTGACTTTTGTCTGGATCTGCTTCGTTTCGAATGTCTGTCTGTATACCCTGATCATCCTGTTACCCAGTGCCTCCAAACTCACAAATATAGTAGCAGGGGCTCTTTGAAACATGATGGCCCTGATATATGTAACGTTTGACTTAAGATAGACTCAAGATAATATTAACACTTACTTTATGGCACTGATAGTTCTTATGTAGTTTTAATTATTTCGATAGACACTCTTGTATGCAGCTGAAAGACACTTAAAATTTAATATTGTATGGAGGTTGATATTATAGGTTAATTTTGATTTATTTATTAAAAGTGATATTCTGCATGGACCTACCGAATGCATGTAGAATATTTATTGAAATGATATAGCTCAATCACATATCAGTATAAATGGACGAGTTGATAAACATGTACATGTATTACAAAAATCTGACCAAGTCAAAAGAAAATTGTGAGCAAAATATCAAACTAAAGTTCGACCCTTGTATGATCCTCGATATAAAGGACTATGACCTCTGCTAAACTAGTGCTATAGAGATGTATCTCGGATTACCATGTTTTTACAAGAACAGTCTACATCTTGCCAACGGAGGAACATAGTAATCCATGGGATGATCAAAACATGTGTATTTGGTTGTCTCGAGTATTTGTCTAAATAAGCCAATTACTACAGTCTTGTGAAACATCTAAATATGTGCTCATGTCTTGAAATAGAAAACTGATAGTGTTTCTAAAATATTGTAATATCATGCCTTATGAATAGTAATTATATCTTAGTGCTATGAAAAGTTATCATGTGATAGAAAATAAAGATTGAACAGATTTCAAAATTGTTTCGTAGTTTTTGTGAGTAGCCTATATAGAAGCGCTTCCGTCAAGATATCTCTTCCAGATAAATGTAAAACGTGCGAATTTCGAGCCAAAAAAAATATTTTACATCTTAATCATCATAATGCCCTATACGCTCTATCCATCAATGAGCTGCTAATTGCATTTTACAGCGCGCTTTCATGAAACTTAAACTGCATTTGCGCAATCGGTGGATTTACATCCGCCGTTCATTAGTTTTCGGGTCTCATTTAAAAGCTAATTTACAAAATAGAGATATTGATTAATATTGAATAACTTGATGATATAGCAATAATAAAAGCCGTTTGAATGGCTGAGACCACTCCTTCCACCAATATGTTTCTCTCATGTAAACACAACCCATACATATATAACAAGAAATACCCGTTTATCCTAGCATATATCGGTAGATTGGAGTTTGGTGCTTATTAGTAAAAACTACAATGCTTCATACATCGTTGGACAAACACAGACGTTTGCTCACCAGCATCCTTATGGTTCTTTGCCGTTCAACGCAATAAAAAAAAACGAAATGATTAATTGAAGGGGAGATGTGGGTTAAATTGTGTAACGTAGATTTAACATATTTTGCAACTGGATTATCGCAAGATGCCACGTGATTCATGATCCATTGACTTCAATAAACGAATCCGGATATATTGTTGGATAGATTGATCACTTTATCATTATACAATGTATTTCTTAAGAACGTTTTCAATAAATCGATTTTGTATTTTAACACATTGTTGCCTAAACCGCTTCAATGGCTTTTGCTTTGTTTTTGTTTTCCGGTATATTGGAATAGATCTTGACGCAAACACCGTTGAGTAAGAAACTTACTCAACGGGAATACTATCTTTTCGATTATTGATATTTTGAATTATAATGTTTCGTTCTTTTTTCGTAAAGCGTTAAACTGGAAACTTAAATTGTTATTATACGTAACCATTTTATCAATGGAAATACAAAATATACGCTCTTTATATAAACCACTCGTTTTTGACTTTTTGATACAATATATTTGGCATAAAAACTTTTTTGAGCTCCTATTGTTATTTCTTTCGCAGATAAATACCACAACAGCTATAAATAAATAATTATTTAGTCGAAGGAATTTCTTGCAAACAACTGACAGGTTATTCATTTACAGTTTGTAAAGCCATTCAACCCCGAAATGTTAGTGTTTCTGTAGTTTCAGATAACACTATGTTTTAGTTCAGCGAGCTGGAAAAGGTTTAATTAAATAGTCCATTGTCGTGTAACTAATGTGATCGGATATATGTGTTCCTCTAGATAAAGGAAATAGCAACAACATTCGTGCTTTATTATGCACTAAATTATATGTAACAAATTCGTATTTTCATCAATTTGATTTTATTAATTATTAGTCTTTTTATTGAAACTATTGAACCGAAAATACCTCGTACCGGTATTTGAGCCATTTACGTTTCAGGTGAGAATATTCCGATTAAATATTTTCCCCTTATTTCGTTATACCTTAAGCATATGTTTATCTATTTACAAGTATGTAACAACCTACTTTCTTATCTCCGCACTCACTTATGCGGTAACATCTAGATTATCATTGCCATAGGATGAAATATTGAAATTTCTCCTACAGTTCTGCGCAAAAGAAATCTTTGGTTTTATAGGTGATATACCGTGGGTATATGAACCAAAGTATAAAAGTATTTAACATGATATATTTTTGTTAAAAGTTTATCTTTTCACGGTTTAAATATAAACGCCCCCGCCAAACCACACCCACCCCGACACACATAAAAAATCATATAGCCTACAGCAGAAACTCGTTAGCTCGAGGTGCACCAGACTTGTGATTCACCTCGAGTTATCCGTAAATTCGAGTTAGCCGTGGTTTTAGACAAAATATATATAAAAGAAGGAACCTTAAAATCACCTCGAGTTATTCGGTAATTCCAGTTAACCGTGCTCTAGCAAATGAGGTTTTACTGTACCTATAAAGAACGCCACCTTCTCTCTTTTCATCAGAGGATCTTCGATTTGCCAAAACGCACCGACGTGCCTTAGTTTCCTAGGAGACCCCGTTTCATTGTTTTTCGTCTCCCCGTTTACATATCTTTGTCGTCGCCGCATTAGATATTGACACAACTATCAAACCTTCATTTATTATTCATACTCTCGAGTGTGTTTGAAGATTGCTTTCGCATCTGGAGTGGCGTTCATATTTTAGACATTGTATCGCTAAGAGGCTACTTTGCTGAGCTATTTTAAACACTTAGCATAATGTCTCGAAATATTGGATATCGAATATGTAAACACGAAGCGCGGACAATGGTTTGATTCGACTGTCATGTAGGGTGACACGAGGTTTAGTTAATTGAATAAGTCGATCATAAATTGAATTCAGTTAAGTTGAAATATTTTTGAGAGACATTTCAGAGACACAGTTTGTGCGATTTTTTTTTTACCTCAGCTTCTTTTCATTAAGGACTTTGCTTTTAGATTTGGGCTTGTGGATCGTGAGCAAGTCGACGTTTTATCGATAAAAAGCTCCAAAATACCACACATACCAAGAGCTTCGGAAAAATGAAATGAGTGAACGTATTTAACAGTCTATACAAACGATACTTATCTTAAGAGCATTTGGAAATAAATATGCAATATTTTTCCTTTTACCGTTAAACATAAATTCACATGAAACAACAAAAAAGAACAGAAACAATACTTGTCATCATAAAGTGCATCTTTATTGTAAACAGCGCGTTTTATTATCTTCTACATTTGCATAGTATTATTATCTTCTACATTTGCATATAATTAAGAATTTGACATCAAACCATTTTCTAATTTCACAATAATTGACAGATATCAACATATGCTAAGCACTACACCAGCGTGATGTTAATGTACATATGTATTTACAAGCAAAAAAAGTGATAAAAAAAGCGCATCTTATGATACCCTTTCGTCCACCTTTTTGCAATATTTTCATTTTTTTCTAAAAATGAAGGGTTATCACAGACGTTGAAATATATACATCTCGATTAAACAAGGAATTAAAATGAATTGTGGATGCTCAATACTTGAAAAAATAGGAACAGGTTACATGCCTACAACTTTTTTGCTTTATCTTTTCAGGAATATATATTTTTTAAATTATGTTTTAGTTTTTGATTTTGAATTGAATAATTACAAAATTATCGCTTTTTAATATGATTTCTATTATGATGTTTTAAAAAAATACTATAATACTATACAGGACTTTAGTTTCCATTCCATTTTTCCAAAAATAGGAACAGGTTACATGCCTACAACTTTTTTGCTTTATCTTTTCAGGAATATATATTTTTTTAATTATGTTTTAGTTTTTGATTTTGATTTGAATAATTACAAAATTATCGCTTTTTAATATGATTTCTATTATGATTGTTTAAAAAATACTATAATACTATACAGGACTTAAGTTTCCATTCCATTTTTTTCCAAAAATAGGAACAGGTTACATGCCTACAACTTTTTTGCTTTATCTTTTCAGGAATATATCTATTTTTTAAATTATGTTTTAGTTTTTAATTTTGAATTGAATAATTACAAAATTATCGCTTTTTGATATGATTTCTATTATGATTTTTTTTTTAAATACTACAATACTATACAGGACTTTAGTTTCCATTTATCAAAATACAAATCTAATGGAAATCCTCTTACATAAGTTTTAAAAATCAAACTCAAAATGCGATGTTAGGTGTACTAATGATCCTCACTTGTGGTGAAATTGCACAAACTGAGCAGAGCATACAACATATATAGCAAATCATATTCATCCCCCCCCCCCCCCCCCCA
>LQRL01060976.1:0-11301 GCA_001703475.1 Hydroides elegans
AAATTTATCATCAAACAAATAGACAATTGTACTTCAGTGTTATATCGCCAACTAGATTGTCAAAATTAAATGGTAAAAATAATTTCGAGATTCAATTAAATATTTGGTTGGACTATTACAGTATGTCAAATGACATATTGAGAGCATTATATCTAACTATGTAACTTAAAGAATTTAAGGGCGATTGTTCGTTTTAATACACGGGCTCTTATTGAGGCGGAAGCATCCGCAAGTTTGTCGCCATTTTGCCTCAAACCCTGCATCGATACACCCAATAAAACTTGGATGAAGATACGTTATATTCATCTCAGAAAAAAGGTCAAAAATGTAGTTAATTTTGATAAAATGTTCGCAGCAAAATGTCCTTAATCAATCTGTCATACCATTTAACGCACAAATTTAAATATTCAGGTTGTGAAATTCAGCTCTTATGCTTTGCATAACACAAGGGTTGTAAGTTTTGCAGGAGTGCATACAAATCAAATTAACTGAGAGAATAGAGAGATTGTGCCAATATAAAACTATTTGTGTTAATAGCCTGGATTTCCCAAATATAACCAATCACATCGCTTGTTACTGGTTTGTTAACGCAATTTTGACGTCCATCTAGCGGATTTTCCAAAATTGCCCGAACTCTCTATTAGGCTCAAAATCTATTTACTTATTTATTTATTTATTGTATAGTTTGTGCATGTATAGGAATTCCATCGAAATGACACAAGAATAACGTAAACCATCAAGTTACAAGCAATGTTATTGGTGTTTTGGGAAATACAGGCAATTAGCACAAACAAATTTATATTAGCCCAATTTCTCTGTAAGCCTGGAATTCCAGATATAACCAATCACATTGCTTGTTACTAGATTTTTTATATAAAATTTACTTAATTCTGAGGGATTTTCCATATCTGCACCTCTCTATTATGTTGTTGCTAATTTACAATCACTATATAAAATTGATGCAAATTCAAAATGTGACTGGATCTATGAGTTCATTTTCGATCATGTGTGTATTTAGGATTTTAAACTGTTGTTTCATCAAATGACTTTACATTAAAGGGAACAACAAGACACATTTTTTAGAAAGTTGTAAACTCTCCTTCAATCAACATTTCAAATGCGAACAACAAAATAATGTTTTTGTAAAAATTAGAATTTTGCAAAATTATGTTCCTTTTTTTTCAAAGCCAACTGAATGTTTTTTTTTCTTTCCCCGCTAACTCAGAATAAAAACGAAGACCCTTTTGTGACAAATTGAAATACCGAATGTTACTTAATTACCAATCGCATATTGCAATAAGAGTGTATTATACAATTGTAGGTAAGTTTGATCAATTTCAAATAATTATTCTCACTACACATATCAAAATTTAGAAATTATCAAAAAAATGTTGTTGGGGCACAATTCTTTGGGGAACAGCTCGTGAGGTGATCTACATTAACAGGCAAAAAGTTCAATTCTGTATTGCTAATGGAAAGAATCTGTACTTGTATACTGTATACTCAACTAAGGCTGCTTCGGTGTGTCACAAAGTTGCATGCATGTTTTGTTTTATTGTGGATGTATGAAGGTAACACTATACTGAAAACGCAATCTAGCGCCTTATAGAATAAAGAAAGTTTGATAACTTGGCGGGTTTTTTTTCAAGAGACACCCATTCAAGTTCGCGTTGAAAGTTGTGAAGATTCTGGTTGTGTGGTGGTTTTTTTTATATTCGACGTTCAAGTTAGTCACGTTGCACAAAAAGTGTTAAAAAAGGGTTTAAGTTTATCTAAAAGTACAAACAAATGCATTTTTATACGACTTGTCATTTGGAGAGTTTGAACAGAGCAAAAAATGTGTTGGGATTCAACTAATATGCGATATTATATTACAACTTAACGGATTTTGATTTATCAATTGATACTTTCATCGTGCGATTAAGTTTATTTAATTTTTATTTCTCTTTTTGTCAACCTCTCTTTGATAAAGTGATGGGACCCCTTTTGTAACTTATAAAATTTATTTTTTACTATGTTTCATCATTCTATATTGTGTCCTTGGATCAAGTTAAAATTTTGTTTTTTTTTATTACAGGGCACATAAAACTTAATGTTTTAAAAGTAATAATTTGAGAATAAAATCATTTTATCATACAAATATACAATAATAAATCATATTTCAAAAATATATGTTATAAAATGTATTCGTGATTTTGTAAATGGATTAGCTCAGTGAGCTTATCAAACCATCTCTAATCATGAATTATCAATATTTAAAGATATATAATTAGGTTTTTATCAACTATCATACTTTAGAATAAGATTATTGAAAGTATTTGTAAGTATAAAACATTTAATTGAGATTATAGAATTACGAGAAAAACCCGATGATGAATCACCATATAGTCGATGCATGGCATGCATATAAGAGTCGCTTTATTCAGCGAAATGAAAGTAATAATATTTATTAATGAAAGCGCTCATTTACTATTTGCTTTTATTTTTGTGGTGTCCACTTGTTTAAACGTAGGCTGATTGAACAGGAGTACACAGGGATTCATTCGGTGAAATATCTATTCTTTTCAAATGTCTATCTTGCTGGCATTTTCACAGAACAGACTAAATAAAATATTGCATTTCACATTATATGTGTTTTCCTGGCATTTTATAAGAATAAAACCCGATATGAAATATGAATTTAATGGCATAAAACATCTTCGGTTTCAAATAGAAATGACATTTAGGCATAAAATGTAACTAAGATGCACTAGTTCATAAAAGATTTATAAACATAATCACAAAAAGTAGTTTTCTATTCTATACCAAAAAGTAACATTTCAATATGTGAATGTTTTATTCTGCTGGCAGTTCTATGCAAAGTTGCTGGCACAATACTTTCTTTGTTCCTGGCTGGCAAATTAAGAATAAAATCATTCCATAAATAAAAATAATTACCAGGTTTAAGTATGTTCATTTCATACCAAATGAAGTAGAATTAGACACTTTTTAAAAAATGGCCTGTTGGGTACTCTTGATTGTATATTGAAATTGTTATCAAAATATAACCAAGTATTTTATTGCCAGATTTATTAGCGATAAACCGTCATCCGTAGCAAGTCCTGTTCATGGATGTTTTGTTTTATTCAATGCAGCGATCTTAACGGAAACTGTAAGCATGTGATGAAAAGGTATTTTGATGCACAATTAGCCAAAACAATTCAATTTTATTCTTGTATGAGATGAAAATATGTGTAATCAGTAATAATAAATCGATAAATTAAATTCATTTAACAATTGATGAGCCTTCTTACATCTGAATATACATATCAAGTGGCTGTAGAAACAGACCCATATCATCGGCAAATTAAAAATGCAAATATTAATTCTTATCATGTCGCACTTTTTGTGAAAATTTTCAACCAATTCAAGAAATCATTAGTAAACCTACTTGAAACTTTAACGTTTATAGAGAAAGATACCCAATATTATCTATTCTTATGGTTGACATACACATGCGTTTCTTCTATGTGCCTTAATAAGTTCAGTTAAAGATAACTTCCATTTTGTAGAAGATAAATAAATGTGTACAATTTTGGAAAACACACAACCTAGTCATATTTCGGATATCATATTTCAAGCATTTTTTTAAACATGAAAGAAAACGTCTATTACTTTAAGAAGATTTATTCGTTATTGGATATACATATTGAAAACATTTTATTGTAACCAGCGTGGAATTTGTTCTCTGTTCATGAAACATTATTCAGTGAGATCAGCTAATTGTTTTATTTTTCATCCTTTTATCTAGTCCTTATATCTGAAAAATATAGATTGCTAACTCATATTGCTCGAATTTAAAAAATGAAATATAATAATGAACATAAAAGTATCATAATATCTTATCCCTTACGGGTTTTAGGCAGGAATCAAAAACAAAACTACCTCCCATAACCTAAATAAGTTAGATAAACAAGTAGTTTGTCATTGAAAATGTCGAAACTCAATCAAAATTTATTCTGACAGTTTTTAAAATGTTCCATTTGACATATTCGGAGGCTTTCGCAATCTTATCACAATAATACTTAGCCACAAATATAATGCTTATTTGTATAGCCATTAAAACCAGTCAGTCAACGTATACCTCGCCCAATAAATCTGTATTAAAAACCTGATTAATTTGAGTATATTATATTGAATGTCGTTGATAGTATAACATTTTTATCGAGATAAAACAAACGTAATAAAATGAGGCTGTCTACTATTACAGAATTCTCTCTGGAATGCCCTTGCCATAGACACCGCAAAACTCAAAGGTGTCACCTCACAATGGCAATAAAAGCTCAAGTATTTTGGTGTGTCGGAAAATAATTACCATACAGGTTTAAGTACATTTACATTGTTTTACATTGTTTATGTAGAACTCTGAGAGAGAAGTGATTATGATGGGTTCATTCGGTTGCGAATTGCCGTCGGAAAGTAATTACCATACAGGTTTAAGTACATTTACATTGTTTTACATTGTTTATGTAGAACTCTGAGAGAGAAGTGATATGATGGGTTCATTCGGTTGCGATGGGGTGGGTAAGTTAAGATACCTCAACAGAATTTTTTTTATTTTTTAACTTTAATTTGATTTTTTTTAGATTTGTTTAAATGGTAGCATGGTTAAACAATCAAAGATGCCACCATATAGCAATACAATAACATGATAAACGTTTAACAATAAAAATACTAATATATCCCTTGATGCCGTGAGGTACACAGGACTAATTTGTTTTTATGGAATAATGATATCCTAACCTTTTGTGACTTCGAACTTAAATATATCACCATATAACAATAATAATAAAATTAAGCAAAATTTAGTTTAACTTATATATATCAACATATCCCTGTAGTAGAGAGTCAGGAAAATGCTTATTTGCGATGTAGGCTATAGTGAGAAAAATAACGAAAAGAAATAACCTCGTTTTCTTTGGTTTAACAAAAACAAAACCATTCAACAAAGACATGAACAAGATATCTCCTGCTGCAAAGTTCGTTACTAAACATCCTCATCCACGAAGGCTGATGGCTATCGCGAGAGTAACAATTAAAATAAATAAATCCGTTTCTTTTTAAAAATGACAATCGTATTAACAACAGCATGAGCAATATATATCTTGCTGCAGTATTCTTTCTTATGAAATGTTCATCCATGAAGGCTTATCGTATAGCGTGAATCAAAACGAAAAGAAATAAACCCATTTTGTTGTAACAAATAAAAACAATAACATTTTAACAGCAACACGAACAATCTATTCCTTCATGCAGTTGAAAGTCGTTAAAGTGCTCATCCACGAAGACTAATGACTACTGTGAGAATAAAGACAAAGAGAAAAATAAAAGTTTTACTATTTTACAATAACAAAAATATTTATCAACTGCATAAGCAATTTATATTTTGCTGCAGTAAAAGTTCTTCCAAAATTCTCATCGACGCTAGCTAATGGCTATCGCCATTATTACAACGAAAGGAAGTTTAAAAACGTTTAATAACAAATAAATCCGTTTTTCTTTTTTGCTTGCATTAACAATAATATTTGACAACGGCACGAGCAATATATCCATTGCTGCAGAGTCGTTCAAAATCCAAACATATCCTTACTCACGAAGGCTTATTGCTATTGCGAGAATAACAACGAATATGAAAATAAACCCCCTTGAAATAAAAAAAAAATAAAATATAACGGCATGAGCAACTGTATCCTGCTGCAGGATCGTTCAAAATGCATAAAAATATCCTCATCCACGAAGGCTAATGGCTATCGCCAGTATAACAACGAATATAACTAAACCGGTTTTCTTTTAACCAATACCAATGAAACTTAGCAACTGCATTCATGAGTAATATAGATTCCTTTGCCTTTCTAGAGAAGCAAGAGTTAGGACAAAATGTTCATCCACGAAGGCTGATGGCTATCGCCAGTATAACAACGAAGAGAAATAATCCCGTTATGAACCCGGCTGCGCTGATCTTGTAGGACACGACGATGCGAGATCGGGCCTCTTCTGCGGTGTCGCTGCTACCAGAACGCACTGTGATGTATAAGATTATATTATATGATAAATGATAAAATATTAAATGTTATATAATATATAGTTTAAGGATTATAATTATATGTACGGACGATTAATAAATGAAGGTTTTGACAGGAGGAAAATAAAATTGAAATGCACTTGTTAATAATAGTACATTACTGTAATTTTCATAACGTTCAAAACCTATAAAGGCTAAGAAGACTAAATATAATTCATTTTATTATATGACGATAGCAAACACAAATACACATTGCTTGAGCTCAATAAAGAACTCACATCATGCTATTCAACATCATAAAAGTAACTATTGTATGTCTATTAAATGTTTATACTCACTTGCATAACAAAAGCTGATAATGCCCAGCACCACGCAAAACAACCACGTCACCATACACGACAATATAACGGCCTTGACATTGCTCGGATAGTCCTTGTCCACAAAGGCCGCGCGCCTTTGCCTCTCGCGCATCTCAAAGGCGCTTATTTGGGCGCGTCGTTGCTGTTGGTGGGATTGGTGCGGTGCGCCACTGCCGCGTGGCGCGATTGTCTGTCGTGAACCGCTGTATTGGGCTGGTGGTGCGCGTTTTGTGTCTGGCCGGTGCGATGGGGGTGCATTGTGGCCGTTTGACGCGACGCGTTTAATATCGCGATGATGATTGGACGGATGGTTGTTTGGTTGAGGGCGTTTAATATCTCGTTGTGGTTGTGAAGTGTGAGTACTGGCATGGTTGTTATGTAGATGTGTTCTATCCTGGGAAGGATGCAATGGGTGCACCCGGCTCATGATAATTGTTGATATTGTTTTAATTACCGATATATGAATATCATATTTGTTGGCATTCTATTTTGTTCAACCAATTTATCCCATCCGGATGCTCATTAAATCAAATGAGAACTATTTTTTTATATTGTCTATTCTATTTTATATCAATCCAATTTTAGTTTAAAGGAAATAGCAGAATCGTCACATTTTTGTTACAACATTTCTATATCAATTTATATCTATTTATTTTTTTAGTATTTTTATCAAATTTTTGCCAATTATTCAAATACGATCTAACAAATTATAATATGGTAAAATATGAATTCTTAAACAGTTTTCGGATCTATAATTTTTGAAACAGATTCATTTTCATATCTTTAAATATCCCATGACGCCAAAAGAAATAGTCCATAGTTAACAGGCATGTGTATCATATTACTCATCAACCATTAAGCCATTATTACTGAAGCAACAGTAATTGTCTCCGTTTTCGAAGATAGGCAAAACATCGATTTTACTATAACACGCGAAAGATTCCGTGCATCATTAAAAAGTAAGTTTTGGTGTTGTGAGAAAATCTACTCAAACAGTCAAGTGAATAGTTATAAAATGACAATAAATAAAGGATTGTCTGGAGCTAAAATACCCCTTATAAATGATGTTTAAGTTCCATAATCTCCATGCAATAAAATCATGTATTACATTAATTCACGTATTGCAAGGAACCCTTCGCATGCGAAAGACCCGTTAACACGCCATCCATCTACTCCCAATGCACAACTCCATTCCCCTCCATATTCATATTTGCACTCTTTCTGGATCTTCGCATTGTAACCTTATTTCTCATTATGTGCATATCCAGATTCCATATTTGCATTAGCATCTGGATCGCAATTAGTGCGACATCCGGTCCGCGGAGGCCCATGTTCTGTGGATTTAACCGAGCTGCAATCGATTGATGAATTCATTGATGGGTAAAGTCGTGTGATGATGACGTAGAGAGCCTTTTGTGTGTGTTTGTTTGTGCCATTTAGCAATGAAAGGGTTTCATGCACCTTTTGTAAATATTTGTTTGTGTCATTTAGCAATTGAACGGTCCTATGCAACACTGCTGTTGATTATGCATTGTTCTATGCATCCTAAGGAACGCAGTTATATTTGACTCTTGCGAAAAAAACGGCCCCAAAAACTTAGATATAAACGGGTTGAACATTTATCCGACAAACCCTGCTTATGAATAATTTTAATGTTAGATTTGATCACAAGATATAGATCAGGATTCATATGACACTTTAATTACACACTAAAAATAACATGAATCAAGATAGAAGCGTTATTCATGGATCCCATCAAATTAGAAAGGGCGCGTTTCCAAGCTTGCGCGCCCCCATTTGTATATAATGAGTGTAGATTATGCATTTTATGTGTACCACCTGTAGACTATCGAAGATAGCGTGCGTTAAAGCGTCTCTGTATTACAATAATTCCACTTATAAGAAATCCAATTTTAAGGTAAAGCCCTACCAAATAATCAAATGTCAGTCGGTTTTTGGAACATTGCAAACAAATTAAGATATATATGCAATTATGTTTTTCAAAAATGGATTAGGAATCCCAACCGCTAATATACAAAAATGGTTCCCTAATGATTGCAAATTGCGAAATATGAGTTATGGGGGAAATCATATGGTCTTTTCCTCGGAAAAATTTGTAAGTTTTTTTGCAGTCCACACGTCCAACAGACCAAAACTTCTCCACTTAAAAACTAGACCTCTCATGATAAAACAGGGCATTCCTTTCTGAGAATTTAAGACAAGGTGCGAAAACTCTAAAGCCTTATTGTATACCAATGAAAGAAGGCTTCCATGTAAAAGAAGGAAGAGAAGCTTAAACATGTTTTTGCAGAAAAAAAATGAGTGACTACATGTATATTCATATCCATTTCTTCAAAATGTATTCGATCTTCATTGTATGATATTGTGTGAACTTGCCTATATTCTATAAAGAAAATGCCCTGGTCCCTTCGTTTATAAAAGAATGTGGAGTTTTGACAAAATAGGTTTGCACACATTCCTTCATATAATATGACATTCCACGTGGACTTGATAAGTGTACTCGTGAATTGTAATAAAAAAGGATAGTATAAATAAGAATGTATAAACTAAACACCAATAGAAGTCTATTTGTGTCTATTAGAGATTTTCCCAGGCCAGGAGTTATATGAATAATTAGTGAGGCTAGACATTTCTGCAATCTAGCTCGACTTTGCAAAATAATAAAGAAAATATAGAAAAAGTCTATATTAAAAATGATAATGCCAAAACTGTGATATATTCAAGTAGCGTTTGATCTGAAATAGGTGTTGTAAAAAAAATATTTTCTGAATTATAAAAACATTTGAAGATATCGTTTAAAAAACCGACTGACATTTGATTATTTGGTAGGGCTTTAATTAAAACCTTTAATAATCAACATACAATAATTGTTTAAAAATGTTTATCATGATATAACGCAGTTTACAGAATGTAAGAATCTTGCATTCTTCGTAACAATATATCAGACTTGTCCATGCTATATTGCATCCTCAATATATAAGCACATATTCAAATACAATGTCTAAAATCACCGACACATCATACCAGTTACACATATATTCGGCCATGTCGTACGAACCTCTTATTTTCCCCCTCGACAATTAAGGCATGTTCTGCAGACATCATTATAACATGTTATACTGCTAAATGGAATTAAGTTTTAGCTAATAACTTTTTTATCTTACACATGTCATTTTTTTAAATATGCACATTTGCTGGAGAAATGTATATGTTTTTAGGGGAAAACATTTAAAACCTTGAGGTATTGCGCTAAATTGGTGCTCACTTGGGACGATTTCTAGAATCTTAGAAAATATCGGAGTTTCATTGATAAAATGCACATACGATTTTATTTTATTTGGCTTCAAATTTTGGAAACAAATGTCTCCATATATTCCAATGTACATTATTATTATAATGTTTGCACTTGAAATTCAATTTTCGCAGATTAAGGTATAATTAAACAAACATTAAAGAAGGGGACTTCACGACCAAATAAGGTGTTCCTCTTTTCTGCAAGCTAGAAAATATTACATATAATTATGCATGTCAAATGGGGAACACCTTTACAAGCTAAACTCGTGAAATGCCCTTCATTAAAGCTCTTGGTTCATGGCTTTTTAGGCTAAGTCCAATCGAAAATGCCTAATTTTCGTAGAGGTTACACCTATTTGTGCAAGGCAGAATACAATATAAAATAAATGTATATTGCACCCTCAAATTATGAACGCATTTTGATAAAATTTGACTTGATGGGCTTTCCAATTTTTTAAAAAAATAACTTTTATTCCGAAATTTTAACCCATTGAGAATTATAATGTCAGTTTACGTTATTGGAAAGGAGGGTGTCTTGTCGAGAAGGACTTTTTGCTAAGGTATTTAACAACATTAAAATGGCGTTGGTATATCATTCGATAGACTATAAATTGTGTCAGGTTTTTGACGCCATCTAACGTCATCTAAAACTTGACGATGTCCCATAATATTTAACGAACGCCGGATTATCACATAAAGTCTTGCCGAGTAGGGCATGTCACAATACAGCCATAAGAACAATGATCACCACCCATAGAACACATCCAATAGCGAGTCCTGCAATGCTGATTCTCTGTGATATCCGTAGTCGATGCTTGGCTCCGTCGCGACTGGCAGCGGACCGAGAAGAAACTGAAACAGATAGAAGATATGGAGGTTTGGAAGCATCAGTATAACATTAATATACAGGCGCGGATATATCATATAAATCATCCGGCGCACGCCCCCTGTTCGCCCTTATATGTAAGACAAAAAAATAAATTTGCGCCCCCTATTTAGCCTGATAAGTTATGCAGTTGCGGCCCCAGGTTCAATATTTTCTGGATCCGCGCCTGATAAAGGTATTGATTTGTTTTTTTTTTAAAGTTAAGTTGTAAATTGTCAGCTATCTGACGACTGGAAGGGAGGGTGATAGAGAAATGAAGTGATCGATAGTGCAAAAACACATTTATAAGCATATATATATAATATAATGGCGTTGCAATGACCCGTTTTGCACACGAAAAAAAATCAAATATTAACTTGGTCGCAGATGTCATCACATTTGGAATGCAAAGGTGACAAAATAGTGATTTAAAGAATAAAAGAATACTTACGAACCAATATAAATGCGACAATTCCCAGAATGCAACAGCAGAACCACGTGACCACACAGGAAAACAAGATGGCGCCGGTTCTATCCGGATACTTCCTGTACACAGTATTTCCCTGGGATCCCGGTTGCCTTATAATGACTGCATTTGTACTACAAGAGGTGTTCAGTTTAATTTGTTACACTTTTCATTTTGCTATAAAATTAAAACTATAAAACTTCCAGACTTCTAGTTTTAACATATGTTTGACGTG
>LQRL01061015.1:30799-42971 GCA_001703475.1 Hydroides elegans
GTCCAGTGATAATATATCGCTCGTGAGTTATTTGAAAAATTACTAAAATATATGTTAAGTTTAATTGTAAAGGAACACTTTTATTATTCAATTCTAAGATTAGACGTTTTTTTAAAATAATCATCTCCAACCATGATAAAGTTATCTATAACATAACACTTTCTCGTCGAACTTTTACGAAAAAAAATGCTTATGATTGGACTAGATGTTATTAAACATTAAATCACTTGGCACATGACATGGATCTGGAGTTCGGTGATTTTTTGACATATCAATAAAAAAACACATTTATTGAGTTTCACGACACCTTCCCACTTCTAAAATTAATTGTTGCCATGTGTATCGGTAGCTGTGTCACCTGACTTTCAACAAACTGCTCAATGCAGAATTTCAAGTCAATTCTGTAGGTTTTATCTGTGGAGTGCCTATGATAACAAACACTCCCACGCCTTACACACCCTTATTATTGTTTTGTAACAACTGATTTCATTCAAAACATCCGGTTCAGCAGAATCCTTGAGGTGTCATATTGTAAGCATTAATTGGTTCTAATGGTCACTACAATGCCATTTATACTCAGGCTCTAGAGGTATCTTGTCATATATTTCAAATAAATGAAAAATGTCGTTTGTTCCGTGTATTTAATGTTACATACATGTATATGTTACATAGTTTTTCCTTCGCAATACATTTCTATGGACACAAATAAAAAATAAATTCCAAACCTTTCCCATCAAGAAGTGCTTCTGGTGTTTCAATATATTATGCTTGCCACTATATGGTATTTTTCTTAATTAATCAAGAAGATCACAAAAGAAAATCTTAACAACCAAGTACATTTATCAGTTCATAAAAACATTACATGTATGTGTAATTACTATTACATGCTTCTCAAACATCACCGAGGTGGACACGCAGATCCCTACGCTTTATATATATATTTCAGGGTATCGTTATATTAGAGCACCTGTAGTCACCCAAGGCAACAAACCAGGGTAACGAGGATAACTTGTGTTGCCCTAAAAAATCAGAGCAATTATAGTTACCCTAATGCCACCAGGGTAACTATAGTTGCTCTGATTTTTTTTTCAGGGCAACACAAGTTATCCTCGTTACCCTGGTGTGTGAGGTTATACATCATATATTAGTCAGATGCGTTAATAACAAGACATGATCTTGCATTGATTAATTATGTTTATACATAATGAACATTATCTTCACCCAGTGTCAGAAGGCGTACACTGACGCATACACCTCGTACCGTAGCAACATGAACGGTCGCGACGCAGCGCAGTATCTAAGCGACTACCACAATACGCACAACGAGTACATTTTGCAGCTGAAAGCGGCCAATCGCCAGGAGGATGAGTTCAAGAGGGAAACGCTGCCTTATTTATTGGAGGTGTGGGAACATTTATATGAATGGATTTCATATGTAGGTTTAAATGATAAATATGAGGTTAATTAACACTTATCTTATTGTCTACAATTACCAGTATTATACTTTTTCTATTAAATTTGATATTATTATGTTGTAATGTGATAATTTGCTGGTCAAATTGATTTCTATTGACGTTACTATGTAGTCGAGAGGTATTAAAAACTTGATTAAATGAAACCTCTTCTCCCTTCTTCTAAAACCATATAGTCTCTGTATGGTCCATGAGGTAGCCATTTCGTGGGAACATAACAAAATAAACCAAAGTAGATATGAATATTTGAAAAAAAAAGATCATAACTTCCCTGTTGAGCCTGGTTGTTGGTACAAAGACACAAAGACACCAAGAGGAAACGAGGATGGAGTCTAAGTAAATGAAAGACGAGATGCGCCAATGAATTAGCTTGTCCAGGACCCTGAGACAAGAGTAGCGGCCTGACAGCCAACTGTCATGAATATTTTAGCGTGCTCCTATTTTTCCCCTTCTCCTGTGTTTTCAATTACTCTTTTGTCCCTCCCATCCGTCTATTTGGGTGCATGACAAGGGATGGAGGTTTTGGGTTGTAGTTGGTTGTGTGAGAGGTATGGTTGGTTAGAGAGAAATGTATAATTTTGCGTTTTATTTTGATTACTGTTGTACGTTAATAGCAAGCACATACGTCACGTGTCACAACATCGATTTTCTGAAATCATCTTATTTGGTTTTGTCTGACTGGTAGACCCACACTTTTCACGAAACTCTTGAAATATATTCTGTGTGCACAGAGACGGATACACGTTCCTTTGGAAGGATTCTCTATGTATCCATTCAGTTTATTCTTCATGTTCTTATATTTAGAACTTCAGATACATGAACATAAATGTTTTTCTATGTTTTATTCACGCTCGCATTATATTTCTTCACATGGGAACCTACAGATGAATAAATAGTCCTAGCTGCTCTATGTTTTATTCACGCTCGCATTATATTTCTTCACATGGGAACCTACAGATGAATAAATAGTCCTAGCTGTATCATGACTAATTATAGTGCTGCATGTATGTTTCCGAGCAAATCCCATTATTATTGCTCCTTGAATAAGCAGCTGCATAAATCATGCATGCCGTTTATTATTGTTCATGGCTTCGCCTGAATGCAATGACATTGGCAGAAATATAAGCAGGTATATTCATAATTTGGACAATATACATACATGTATGTTGCTCCACCAGCTTTGGGTCTTGAGTTGTATGAATATTTTGGTTTTGCTGATACAAGTTGTATTTAATCATCATAGGTAATTGAAGTTAACATTTAGTTTAACTACATTCCAAGTTATTTGTGCCTGATACGATTGGATATTTATATTTCTTCTATTATGACTTCTATCTCGCTGACGATTGCACATTTAAGATTATATGACAATATTGATAACGCATAAAGTAATTCTTCAGTTACTCCTCCAATTTCAAATTTCACATATTTCTATTTTACTAATATTCTGCTACATTTCCATTAAAACATGACAGCCCTATATCGACAGACGTAACTAACGCAGTATTTGTAAGAATCGGAAGAATAAAACGTTGATGTGACATTTTATTTTTCAAATAGATTTAACATACTATTCTGAAACAATTTTGCATTGTCTATTTATATATATCATATATTTAGATACAGTATATATATTTATATTTGTAGGAATTGGAGGAAATCAACATCGACCTGGCCAACACCGTGAGCGGATCCCTCGAGAGTCACGTGCTGCTTCTTGTTACCAAGGTGATTAGTGCTCTGTATTTTGATTGGTTTTGATAATAAAATATAAACTGGGTAGGATAAAATGAAACGCTATTGTGACGAATTTATGGGCATGGTAAGAATAGCAAATCGAATTGTATCGATGGTGCCTATGTATAGAATAACAATATTATGAAAGCATAACTTCATCTTTTTCCTATAGAAAAAGAGTAAGGCCGCGTTCACGCAAACGATAAAGCTAGGAAAAAAGCACGAAATCCGATATTTTCGAAAGCCATTTTTTTTTATTTGAAAAAAAAAATGGATATTTTGTTGCGTGAACGCGCCTTAATCCGCCCAGTGATCATATTCTCATTTTTTCTCAATTTTGTAAATTGAAACTTCTTTTACAGCACATGTGTTTTTAAAGAAGACAAAGAGCACAAAGAAATTAATAGAACATTGATATAATCTCATTATCCTGTGAAACATTTTAGCACTAATGCCAAACTGAATCCCGAAAGAGGTATTTCTAAAGGTCATTTCTTAAAAACAGCTTTGGCTAATAGGTTCTCGTGATAAAACATTACTAGAAAATTGCTCGGAGATATTTTTCACCTTTTCACATTCCGACAATATATTTCAACCGTGATAGAAAATATTCAATTTAAAATGTGTATTTTAAACATCACTCTTATTTTCGGGCAGCCAAATAGGCGCGTCAATTTAAGATCCTTTAAAACAATTTCCTTAGTAAAACGTTCATAAAACCAGACACACTTTATCATTTGACTTACTCCACGTTCCATAACAGTTTCAATAAAACGTTTAAGCAACATCGATTCAATATATCTTGCAATTTTCCTTAATACTAGGCTAACGAACAGGCGCGTCGTTTCGATGGCATCCTGAAGTTGTGCAAGCAAGTGCACCCGAAAGCCGATATAAGTAACTATCTGCACGGACTGCACACGGCGGGCCAACCGGAGAAGCACGAGAGCAGGAGGCATGTGTTTCAGCCACCGAATGATCCAGCCATACCCGGATCAGAGGTAAGGTTATTCATGATCATGCCATATTAGATTAGAGGTAAGGCTTGCCATGTTGACTGCGGAGTACCATTAGGGTTCAGGTAAAGAATTGACCGTGTAAGGGTTGCACTGCGTCAGCATTCCAAATGGGGATGAAATGTTAGACACATTCAGTTAAAATGATTATTATGGTGTTACCAATTGATGGATTTATCTATGTAAGAGGATTGCAAATCGCATTTATATGGTCTCCGTATGATGACGAACCTTTTTCAGTAGCAAAAAATCCATACGTACCAAGATAATGGGAAGAATCTAGGGTGCCTACGATATCTCCGTCTACATTTTTTATTATTATTAGTTTTTTTTAATATTTGATATTACACAACAGTGGACACATGTACAATGATGCATAATTATTGAAATACACAAATACATGAACATCTACATGCCATATAGTCACATACTTTATTTCCTGGAATTACTGACCAAGGACGATGGGGCGTCGTCCATGGTTAAGACATGACCCTTCGCCATACAACCGTTTTTTATTTGATTACTCATTTCATAAATGTAATAATACCAATCGCAACTACCTGGATAATTATCCTGCGAATAAATGCAATTATTGGTAGATGACCTTTATGGCCTTTATGAAGATATCATGTTTGGTTTAAAACAGTTCATCATTGATATCTATCCCTCCGTGGTTCAGTTTACGGACGCGCGCATCGAATTCCAATCAAGCCATGAATTTGAGACATGCATTTAAAGTGATGACTTTGTTTCTGAATTTTACAAATATTGATAAATGCTATTAAAACATATACAAACAGCATTTTTTCTGTCGATCCCCGTGGTCGTTGTTTGAATTATAATCATATATAGAAAGAGAACGTATATAAAATGTCTACATCAATACAATGCTGAAGTAGCTACTCAACACTAAAGCTAACGGATCTTAATAAAAGACCTCAATGCAATCATTTCAAAACTGGAAAAATACTTCGCGTTCATTTAATCATCTCACTTAATGCTAATGTTACTGATGGGAGCAAGAAAGCCATAGGAAATTAATTCAATCTCTTATTGCATCCTCTAGTTACACATTTTCATTTGGACCCAATGTCGCGCTTTCTTGTGATTCCTTACTCAACTGATCTAATTGCGGTCACTCCTTGTTTTGCAGGATAGGATATAACAAAGATGTTATTTGAAATATACTCATAATATGCATAAGCAGTTGTCTTCTGAATAGTTAAGCCCTCTGTTTGTTTTGCAAATTTTATTTTGATTAATATAAACATTCATCTTGTGTGTCAATTTTTATAATAAAAATTCATTCACTAGCCTAGTTGTGCAGGACAGGATATAGCAAGGATGTAATTGGAAATATACTCATGATATGCAAAAGCAGTTGTCTTATAAATAATCAAGACCTCTGCTTTTTGCGAATTTAATATAAAAACCTAACTTTTGTAATGTCAATTGTTATAATTGAAATTCAAGTTTCATCCGTGCATAATTTTAAGTTCGAGAAATATAAATGGTTGAATATTACTCTATTGGGTGTCTCAGTTACCCAAGTTTATACCTTACACTTTCACAATACAAATCAATTGTTGTTGCTACAATCACATTTCATTTACAAACATCGCTGACACTGGTTATAAAATAAAAGGCAATTCCCAACCAGGAAGTATCTTTATATTCACTCAGCAAAAGCCGTGTCTATAAACGAGGGGTAACAACCATAATAAAACGGGGCACTAAGCCCCACTTTGCATCCCACATGAGCTTATTTTATCGCACCAACCATTGTTTTGCGACCCACCGTAAACAAATCTTATTTAGGCGCCCAAAACTGGCAAATGATTATGTAACGCCCGCCTGATAGAAATAGGAATGAACTTCCGCGGGAAACAGGGCAGTAGAAGTTTGATTTCCCGAATATATCGCCCATTCTGAATAACAAAAAGACACACGGACTTCAATTATCTACTAAGAATTCTATAGAAATCCTTAGAACTGAAATATGTTTTGTATTCGGAGTAGATTCAACCATGGAATAAGCACATTTCTAAGATGAAACTATGACAGTGGCCAGAAAAAGGAGACCTATTATCATTGAGGCGTTAACATTATTATTGTAATGTTACTACCTCGAATATATCATACCTAGGATTGGGGTGTAGCAATATAAACTGTATGGCACTTATCCGCTCGGACTCATGGTCTCGTTTAATCTCATCCATTCATCAAAGTTGACAACGCTAAAGTGGCGTCTCCATGTGTACGTTTGCGTTTGCGTTCGCGTTTGCGTTTGCGTATCCGTTTGCGTTTGCGTTCGCGTTCGCGTTTGCACTGTCTCCATGTTTGCGTTTTGCTTTGCGTTATACAAAACGGATCAGATCACATGATCTATAAAACAAGTCACGTGAAATATAATGAGAACAATAAAGATGCGGAAAACATGAGGCTTTAAGATGAAGAGGAAGAAGATGATGACTTGATGTTGACTGTTACCTTACTTCACGCCGCAAAAAGGCATAAAAAAGAACAGATTTTGGATACATTCTATTTTTAGGGTGAGAAAACGATTTGGCTCATATTATCATTTGATAAAGGAACTAAATCTTGATGATGCTCAATTTCACAACCACTCCCGCATGAATAAAGCGCAATTTGACACAAAACAAGGCCAAGACCAGCATTCGGGAAACACCTTCCTACGTCATAATCTGGAATTTCCTATCTGGATCTCAGGGATTTCTGGTCCGTTTTGGCTTACGTTTGCGTTTGCGTTCTCGATATTTCGCTCACTGAGCGATCGGGTCCGTTTGCGTTATACATAACGCAAACGCAAACAAAAACGGATGCTATAACGCACACATGGAGACAGTTGAAAAGAAAACAGTGAACTCGGTTTAAGCAAAACGGATACAAAACGCAGACGCAAACGCAAACGGAGACCCAAACGCGTACATGGAGACGCCACTTAAGGCTCGGGTCAGTTATAACCCTAAGCAAGGTGTTAAGCCCCCTCATCAAACTGGACCAAATCACACAATTATTCTATGAAAAGGGTTGGTTGAATCCGTCAGGAAAAAAACGCTGCCCAATATAGCAGTTCAGATAGTCAGATTTGCCAATGATTTGCGTTGGATGGGTTCGTTTCGTTTTTGGATGAAACCAGGGAGTATGTTTGGTAGTTCTACCATTGTTTTCTAAAAACAACTTTTATTATTTTATTATTCTCAACATTGGATGAGAACAAGTTTATGACGTTTCTAGATGTCACGTCTTTTTGTCATGGATTAACAAAGTATCATACCGCGAGATCTTGACAAATCACACACGCCTCAGTGATAGGAGGATAAAGCTAAGACGCGCTTAACCTTTTTGGTGTCCAGTTTCGCATGGCAAGGTCCGGGATAAGGTGTCCTCATCGTAAACACGCAACATGGACTATACAGGCGCGGATTTAGAGGGGGGCGCACCCGGCGCACGCCCCCCTGTTCGTCCTTATATATAAGACCAAAAAATAAATTTGCGCCCCCCCCTCCGGTTCTGTCTGATAATTTATACTGTTTGCGCCCCCCGGTTCAACATTTTCTGGATCCGCGCCTGCTATATCAATTCAATAAACGTAAAACTACAAACGCTGCAGTTTTCGCGGCGGCTTCATCATGGTGGTTCTAAAGCATGATCTATTCAGGGATACCGGGTGCTCGAGTCATTGTGGATCTGGCGAGTCATTACCGTTAGATGGCGTCATAAAAATATGTCTCAATGACGTCGAAATTAAGTTGAAAGTTTGATGTAACGCTGAAGTCGCAATATCGCAGTTTTACTGTTTTATAGTGTGATATTGGAGAAAAGAAATGTTCTTGCCAATATAATGAGAAACTAGTTTGTCCTGAATCCAGAACATTTGGAACAATCAAGCGTTTGACCAAAGATCTCGTTATTTCTTTGGTTTTGTAACAGGCTCATGCTTAGATTATGACTGAGTACAGACATTGCATAGCGGGTAATATGTGTCAATTTCGACAAGGCGTCAAGCGATACCCTCAAACGTTCCAGTTACGTTGCGTTTAAACATTTATAATCATCGTTTGTTTTTGCTGATCACACAAATAAAACAGTAACGCAATCAATTTTTTCAATGTTCTTACGTTTTGATCACAATTTTACTGATATTGATATCATAATTGACGTTTAAGGAACGTCCGTTTGCATTAGATTGTATCAATGAGTACATCTGATGCGACGTCAACGTGTCAATTGCCAAAAGGGATCCATACATAAGTGATGAGGCCCCATGTTGCACTCTTTAGCGCCCCTGGCTTTATGAGCCAAATTATCGTCACATGCATTCTGCTTGCAAGAGGTTATAGATACACCGATGAGTGCAGACTCAATGGACATATACATATATCATGAAACTGCATGACTTTCAGTCCGAAAAGCGATGCAATTTATTATATGATTTATCCTGATGATATGTGTTGGTACATTTTAATTCGAATAGACTCAAACTCGTCTGCTTTAGCCCTACGAAATACAAAGGTTAGTAATTGCAGAGCTCTGTAAAGGAAACGTTTATATATTTGCCCGACGGTTCTAGCCCAACAGATAAACAATGAAACTTTCTATTCATTAGCCCAAATGAAAACCATTCCGTCTCTATCATATTTATTCCTGAAGGATCGTTATGGATCATAATAGATAAAAAAATGAACATAATGTTCATATTGTCATAACGAATATATAGTTTATAACGTTTATTCATTTAATATACAACGCATTAAAATGTTGACAAAAAATCACTTTGGTTGTTTAATGTCAAAGGTGTCGTTCTATTCATTTGCGTCTTTATCTCAACTTCCGTTCACCTTTTTAGACTTGTCACACCTTACAAAAAAGCAAACCCACTCAAGGTGTTGGAGATCCTTTATTAAAAGTTGCGAGATGGCGAACTCAATAAATTATGTTTTTGCGCCTTTCACTTGAGATGAGGGTGGGAGGATGGGGCTTCAAACGTGACTGTCGGTTATATAAGCATCTTATTAAGAATCATTTTCCTTGCTATTCGCGATTTCCGGTAGTGGTCCATATCAGGTCTCCGCTGTTTTAGTGGTCTTTGGCCTCCTTTGTTATTTTAAACCAATTCAATTAGTTTAATTCGGTCGAGTAGCATGGATATGTGCTTCCTGTCTCAGCTAGCCGGATTAACAAGATTGTTTCATCAATTTTCCTAACACACAACAAAGACAACTATCATGTGATTTACACATGTTTCGTAAGTAGAAAACGACATGTTTTGGGATGTCTTCGATATAGCAGATATGCCCCTCGATCTGTATTTGTATCGATTCCATATCATCACCCTATGACCAGAGCTATATTGGGTGCCGACCTGCAAGCATCAGTTGTTTGATGACCCTCATTAAGTGGCCACGGCAGCTAATAAGGGTCTGCGTAGAGGGTCAATCGAGAAGCAGCAATGGTAAATAAAGGGCACGGTGCCGTATCAATCCAGCTGATCAATATGATTTGGGAGTTGTAAATATAAGGGCAAAGGATGAAGCCAATGTAGAACGGCAATAAATTTAGTAAACCTACATTTTGCCGTTGTTGATTCAGAACATTTCATAAAAAGATAAGTGGATTTTGCATAATAATATATTAAACACCATCAGAAATGATCGAAATACTAACCCGAGAATAAATCAACATTATTCAAATATTTCGACATATAGTATGAGTTACCATTATTTCAGGAAATTATGTCCAGAACCACGTTTTAGTGAATAAACCAGAATATAGACTCTACGCATCTCTAGTTCATATGTCATTAAAAACTAAACTCCATCGGGCTATCAATTTATAAATGGATGAATTTTACATTTTCTAGACAATGCCATTCATTTTATGAAGAGTCTTTTTGCAAAACCTGTCAAATCACGTCAGTGCCATGTCAGTGAAGCGCAGAGGGAACCTCATAAAACCATCTCCATAAGTCCTATAGAACCCACAAAACACAGCCTTACACGTCTACATGAACTTGTTCTAAACGGTGCATATATTAAGTCGTATTGGAGCCTCTATGTGACGTTTTATTTGAACGTCTATATGACGTTGTTTTGAACATCTAAATGAGGTTGTATTTGGACGTCGATGTGACGTTGTACTTGAACGTCTATATGACGTTGTATTTGAACGTCTATATGATGTTGTAGTTAAAATTATACACAAATTACGTCTTAGAGCAAGCTAGTCGAATTCCTAGTCGAATACTCAACGGCGATATATTGAAGTTTTTTTGTTTCTGTTGCGTTGCTAGCCACAAAATATCACAGCGATTTGATGTGATGGTATATGATCCCAATAATATAACAAAAATGCTCTCAATATAATAAGATTGGCATGATTAATCTACCAACGATTTGAATTTAGCATTCTTCATTTATTGATATCTATTGTGGTGGTTCCACAGAATTATGCGCGTCGGCCCTACTTTCTTTTGGGCATCAGCCACAATTACATTGCTGTTTCCAAAAAAATATAACCTCGTTTAGCTTGAAGACATAAGATAAACAAATAACTTAATAAAACAGAGCCTCGGTATGACTTTGTAGTATTTCGTGAAGCTATGCTTTATTGTAATCATTTACTTGGAAAAAAATCGTCAATTGGTATAAGAATCTTAAACAAATCATATAATAAAAGGGAAAAGGGTTTTTATGAAACGTAACACTTTGGTTACGGTGCTGATAATGAAGACGCTGTTGAAGAAATACTCTAAGAATTTCAGAATTCATTTCACAATGAAATTGGAGAAATTAATTTGTGAAATGGTATTCTGAAGAAATGTCAAGGAAAGGAAACGTCTCTTTTGAACGGAAGGAGTAAAAGAAGACTCCATGAAGACAGTGCCACATGTGTTTTGCTGAAAATGAGCTTGTGGCAGTAATTCGATAAAGAAAGAAAGTGGCATAAAAATGACCCTAAGCTTCTAATAATATTCCGTGCCTAGATTTGGAAAAAAGACGAATAACACATCGTTAACATTTTATTCGGAATCAAATGTTATCCTTATCTAAATCAGCAACGGCTTAATTTTAAGAGGTCATTCGTAGAGTTTAATATATGCGTTTAATAGTATACATTCCAACACAACACATAAAAAAACCGAAATGTGCTATCCATAAAAACGTCCTCTGACTTTATAAACACGCCAGTAAAGCATTATATTTATAAACTATTCATGAACGTGCGTTTTGACGTCAAATAATGGAATGCTGTTGCAAAATTAAACGTGAAATTGTTTTCAGACATACTTTGCAGCCTTCAGTACATGTATACTGCGCGTCAATGAAAAGTATCACCTTTTCAATATTGTTTATTTTTTTCTATATCAGTTTCTTATACTCAAAACAGTTTATTTATATCACACTATAGATTGTATGCATATAATAGAGTTGATTGGCGCCAGTCACGCATGAGTGCACTTCGAGCCCGGCGATCGCCCTATTGGACATTTCAGTCTATTGTGGGCTAACACATTGATCGCGGGTACATTTTTTATGAATCTGAATAACGATACCAACGGCCAACCTTGGTAAAATTTTTAATTTCGAATATCTATGCAACATGCCACGTTTATAACCCGAGGAACGTTTGATCGCACTTGGGATGATCCAGGCGAACCGTAGTTACAGCGAAGTTTCACGTCATTTTGGTTGCACTAGAAAAACCATTAGCAACTTAGTTGAGCGCAACGCAAAAACCGGATCCGTCGATGACAGACCTCGCCCGGGAAGGGAAAGAGTAACAACTCCGGAGCAGGACCGATATATCAATCTGCCACATCTTCAAAACCGCTTTAGGTCGGCCAGTCGCACTGCTCGTGAGACACCCGGAAGGAATAACCCACGGATCAGCAGTTCAACCGTTCGGCGCCGTTTACGCCAGCGT
>LQRL01061017.1:11949-24082 GCA_001703475.1 Hydroides elegans
TGTGGCTGAAAAATTGAGATACTGTCAATGAAGTTTATAGTCTTACATTGCCATTCAAGCCTTATCTAAATATTAATATTGTATTTCATATTGTCAATTGTAACATCCATGTATTATATGTTGATTATTACTTAAATAAAATCAATCAATGATACACATTAAAAAATATATGTTTGCCGGGATAATTAGATTTTAATTGATTAGACATTTCCGGTCATTTGTAAACATTTTTTTTCAAACTTGACAGTTTGCAAATAGCTCAAATAAACTGTTATTTTGTATGGATTTAAGATATCTGCCAACATCATCCATGATTGCATTTTATTAATTGAATTGACACAATTCAATCGATGTGTTATTTTAGTTAAAATGCATAGTGATCCCATCGATAATTTGAGTTAATATTATTTCCTTTATTATCGCTCATGAAAAAGAGCGTATCATGTCGTAGATCACATTTGAAAACGGGGATGCATTTTATGAACTTATCTACAAATGTTCGGCATGCATATAGGCATGAACATATAATAACTTTATATGGAAGAGATAATTAATAGTATACATCGTTAAAGTAATGTAAAGATATGCAAAATCATTGAAAATGTCCGACAAAGAAGACTGTGTAAAAGGGGTGAGTAATATTAAAACCATCATTTAACTTATAATATATCCTATGTTGACCATAACTTCATTGAGAAAAGGTTAAACAATATGATAAACGCTGTCATATAAGATGTTTCTTCACGAGTACATTACCTCGATCCCCTCGTAGTCCATAGTCAGTGTGTGTCCTCTTGTCCATCTTTTCTCTGTGACCCCGATATATCGAGTGCTGACATGCATTGAAACTGAATGCTAGACTCAAAATAAAACTGTCGATATGTACATTTGCTGTTGACACTGTTAGCCTGGTTTTGCAAAACGGAAGTTATTGAATGTTGCAAAAAAAATATATATTTAAAAAATGAATTTAGGGATGGGTGTTACGGGCTTGCTTGCTTCATCAAATATCTGTTAAATACGGTTATGAGTGAAAGAAAAGTCGTAGAGACATTGTTATAGGCTCAAATAAAATATGAAAGTGTACAGATATAATTTATAATGATTTTACCGCAATCCAAATGCTTAAAATGTTGAATTTGGCGCAAACATAGGATTGATCTCAATCAAAACCCATTTATATTGGGTTATGTTGGTCTTTTCTGGTTACTTTTGAATTGGAAAAAAAACTGTTATATATATAGCTTCGTTAATTTGTCCGCCTTAATAGGGCCTAACCTCAAAGTTGAGTTCGTTCGGCTGTCCATCTTTCGTCGCTTTCTTGTACGGACGGACCAGAACCTTTGAACGAAAGGTCATAGAGACTTGGGAATAAATTCTAATCAAAGGTCTAGATGTGTATTTGTGTCTTTTGACAGCTTCAACAAAATAATGTGGCGAATATGGCTGAAATTGTCAAAAGTAGCGATTTTTTTGCAACTTTAGCATGTACGGGCTCTCACTTTTAAATGAATGGTTGTAGAGAAATGGTTGGTCCCTGTGTGTAGATGTGCCTTTCGACAGATTTCGGTTCAATTTCCGGTTGCGAATTCGGTCAAAATTGCCAAAAGTTGTATTTTTCCATACATGAGTATACGTGAGATATTAGTGACTAAGTGAAGTGACCAATAGAAAACATGTGATATACAGATGTGCCTCAAAGTAAGGAAACGAGCTAATTAAAAAGAGATGGTGAAAAACGGGCTAAAATTTTTGTGTCATCACCTAAAATTTATTACCCCATCGAATCGGGGAGCGGTTGGGGCCTTCCCATGTTTCTTCAAAGTTGAATGTTTCACAAATACTTATTGCATATTTCTATCCGAGTTTTGAAAAAAAAGTGACAAACAATCTACCGAGGTAAAATTCGTGTACCCTCGAAAAATTACCTAGGCAGAATTCTGGCTTATGCTACACCCTGTATTTTATCATCGGATTAAAATGTAGTTTGTTATTTTTACCTGGATCAAAGCAGTTATTTATGCTGTATGATCTAAATCAAAGGCTTATTTAATAATGTACCGGTTACCGAAAATCGACTACCCATAAAGAAAGGGATTTTTTGAAACACTTCAGTCAAATTATTTTTTGGATAAATTCCATTTTATCGGGACCCATAAACATGGCTTTTATGCAACATGTTCAATATGTTCAACAAAGTGCTAAATATTTGTCTTGTCTTCATGTTATTTGTCATAACTCTCCGAAATGAATATCACCCTTACAGGTGTATGACAAGGGTTATGCATTGAACAGACAACAACTCTGGTAAATAACAGACTCATCTTGGCCTTTTTGCCTTGTCTTTGTAAAGGTTAGGGAACTACCAGCACCATGGCGTCAATAATTTAAATGCTTCATTAGGTCAAACGGCGGTTCTGATGAATAAGGGGTAAAACACACATGTGTGATGAATTATTGATAAATCGTACAAAGCGTGTCGATTTTCTCGCTGCAGGTTTCTACTCGGTTGCTCAAGTGACTTTGTCGTATGATCTATTGCTTTGCTGCTTAATGCAATGAGACATCTATATGCATGGTTAAAATAAAAGCATAGGAGGGTTGTGTGTAAATAGTAAATAAATATGTTAAAGTGGTATTGCTAAAGAAAAACAAGCTTTACCAATTTTGAATTGTTCACTATACATGCAAACAATTTTGTTTAACGTGTTTGAAGTCATATATTTCAGATACCTGCATGTAAAATTTATCTGCCATATATTGGTCTCTTAAATCAATCATTGCCCATTTATATTTAGTTTAGTCAGCCCCTTTAAGGATGCAGACATTATATGGATTGAAACAGTTTTAGTAATGATTCGCGATATATAGGGCAATTTAACATTCTAAAAATGGGTAGAATATGACACATGTATGTTTGGCTGAAATTAAATAATGAACTTTAAAGAAAAAACACTTTTTATCCGTTAGACGGCTGTTTCAATATGAAATATTCAAACGAATTATTAAGAAATTAAGATCATAAGTAAAATGTGCGACTGTTATATAACGATCAATGATTTAGAAAACGTGTAGCAGAATCGAAGAAATAATAAAAATAAAAGTTTGCACATAGTGAAATATTATGTGAAATATTAGTATGTATTGACTTTATCAGGAAATGATAATATAAATATTTTTAATGAATTATTGAACTTTATCGCAGCTTTCCTTTTCTGGAACAATTTCTGTGCGTAATCTCAAATGGATCCAGTCTAAATTACCGATAGGAATCTACTAATGAAATGACTGAAATGGATGGAAAAATAGAAATGCATTTCATTGTTGATTTCTCATGTACAGTATGTACAGTTTATGAATGAAAGAGGCATATGAAAATGTAGGATTATATGACATAAAATAAATATATATGTTAAACATAAGTATATGCCTAACCCCAATTGACATTACTTACATGCAATAAAACAGATAATATAAAAAGAATGTTCCTTATGAGATTCTTTGAAGTACACTTGATGCATTAGGCAAAGCCAATATTGCTTGTTCTGGACGCTAAGTTATGAATTGATCATCCGCAAGATTATTTCTTTATGAACCCTATGGTTTGAAAAACAAAATATACGAAGCTTTAAAGCTATATTCAAAAAGAGTTTGTGTTAAGAATACGGATCGTTGCTTTATCTCGTTGAATTGTTATACACGTATTTCAAAAGATATTTATTGAAGGTATTACAAAGCTATAAAAATGTTTAACATACGAAATGGATATACTAGACACTTTGAGACAAATGGATCTATTCCAGGACTCTTCAGTGAACAGGTTTTACTTATTTGCTTTTTAGATATAAAATACAATAATGCAAAATTATATATAAATGTATTTTGATCGATACAAGTGTTGGTTTTCTGTTTACTCAATTTTGTCTCCTTTGAATCAGCGCAACATAAAACGGTGTAGGGCTTGTTCACACGGGAAGAGACAAGGCGCGATACGCGACAATATAGTTATATGTTCTTTATATGACTAGCGACAGGAGCATATAAAGAACATATAAGTATATTGTCGCGTGTCGCACCTTGTCGCTTCCCGTATGAACAAGCCCGCAGTGTATCTGTACATATAAACCACATATTTCGATTTAATTCCATTTCTTTGAGAACAAAAATGAAATTGTATTGAAAACAGGTGGCGTTGACAATGAAGATCAATTTTCACGAATGATTAGATTTCAATACATTCACTTTAATTGATATATGATTGCAAATTAGATCTGGGTAACAAACCATATATTATGGCGGGTTCTCATCCGTGGACAAATATTATTCGTTTGGTATGTTCAAATATATGTACTGATTTCTTATGTTCTTCCACCTATCTGATTATCTAGTCTGCGGTCAATATGATTGTATTTCTAATTCCCATTTAAACAACTGCATTGTATTTAATTGTTATGCTTATCAGTTTCTGTGTCTCGGAATAAATATTAAAATAATAATGTATATTTTGCGTAGAATTTACCGTTTTACATACAAATAATAAACATTTAGATGCCGTAAAAGTTTATATTCATTCAAAAAAACTCAATCATTGCTCTTGAATTGAATTAAATAGTTTGTGTGAAAAACATCCGAAAAATAATGTACCGTAGTTACCGGTGTATTACCCGCACCGATGAATAACCCGCACCCTCCAAAATTGGAGGAATATGTTTTTAAATTCGGTGTATAACCCGCACCGATGTATAACCCGCACCCCTTAGATTAAGAAAAAGGTCGATTTACAGTGAATTAACATATCTATACAATGCAGTGAAATGCCAAAACTATCAATTATAAAAAATACGTATACAGTTTAGGGATTTTTTTTTATATAATTGATATTTTAAAACTATCAATTATTTATTTTTTTTCAGTTTTCCCCTCTTAACTTCACCTCTTTTCACAACTCATAAATCACTCCTATCCCTCCCACATCTGTCATAGCCCCCAAATCGTCTTCTCAGTAAATACATCTGACATGATAAGGCTATATAAAGCAAATACCCATCTGAGTCACTCAGTATTTTATCTATGCTACTCATTGGTTATTAAGTGTCACTCGCTAATCTCTCAGCATCACTGGTCTTCTGATTGTGTAATAGCAAAACCCCACTATGATAAGGTTATGCATATTCTGGTATTTAAGCTAAGCCGTCACTCAACGATTTTTCAAGTCAAAACCATGCTTCTGTGATCTGTCCAATTTTTGAACATTTCAAAATGACCATTTTATGTTTTCGAATTCGGTGTATTACCCGCACCGGTGTATAACCCGCACCCAGGTGTTTCGTTTGTAAAATCGGTGTATAACCCGCGGGTTATACACCGGTAATTACGGTATTTGATCAATACCTCTAAGTGTGTTCCGATGGATGGTTCATTTTGAATTTTTAGTTCTAGGTCAAAATACGATCGAAGTATCAATGATCTTTGCGTCAAAAGGGGAAAAACGATTGACTTACTAATCCATGTTTGGTTCTAGATATATGCGTTTCTTTTCGAAATAATGGCGATCCGTCTGAACAGTGAAAATCATTCCTACGGAATTCCGGATTAAGGTTATTGTTTCTCTCATGAGTGCGCAATATCTTTTAGGTTGATTAACTTTAGGGCATGTGTGCATATATTTGGTTTTGTATAATTTGTATTTGTCTTGTTCCATAATTTGATTCTTTTGAACACTAATCGACAACATAAATTCTGGTCAAATTCAATATATAATCCTATTTTACTTTATAATTTCTAGTGATAATAAATATCAAATTAAATCATTAAGGAATAATAAAGGAAATAAAGAATTGAATAATACTTCTTCGTTTCAATAGCCTTAAACGAAATACGAAATAGAAAAACATGTTTGTATATGTAAACGCGACTCGTATAAGGATTAGCGAGTATATTTTTATCGCGTGAACAATTACATTCTTTACTTCTCATTATTCTGATCCAGATATGTGATTAATTCTTTGACAGCAAGCCAAGTATGCCGACCTATGGTTCATTTGGACACAAATTATATAGATATTCACTCTTTAATATGTCAACCATTTTTCTTTTTCTTTCGTCAGCGTATGACGATTAAGTAATGAACATAAGAAAGTCCAGAACACATTTTTATTTTTACAATTTAACGAAATAGAAAGATATATACATTTGAAATATAACATATTAAGCATATATATTCCTATATAGAATTCTTGATTAAACTTGAGGATATATGGTATAGGATAACATAATGACAAGATGGCAGGTAATTTGTATGATTCGGATTGACCAGATAAGGAGTATTGTCATTTAAATTGTAACGGAACGTGTAATCTATGTAGAATAATATGCTAAGATGGTTCTTTTGCTTCGTCGCATTTATTCCAATCACTGCAATTATTAAACACTATAACCAAATTAAAAAAAACCCAGAGTATTCAAACTGATATTGCAAGTTTCATTAACGTATGGAGGGATTATTTCGATGTAGGTAGATTATTAATGATCGAAAGGAACCGAACCTTTCTTTTAGATGCTTGAAACATGCTTTTATTCCCTTTGCCTTAGTCACTCACATATCCAGGCCATTTGCCGTTCGATCCAGAACTACATACATATCCCTCAATTTTGGTTAATGTGTGACCATATACCCCGGTACTTATTTTCTATACTTCTGTCGTAGGCCCAGATGCATGCCTATGTCCACATTTTAAGCCCAAATTCAGACGTTAATCTCTCTTCCTCTTTGTGGCTCGGGCGCAGATGCAGACCTCTATCTAGCTTTAAAAAAGAAAGATAACCTTTCTTTCTGTGCTTACCCAGATGCATACCTTTTATGTATCTTTCTCTCTATTTCTTAGGCCCAGATGCAGGCCTACATTGCTTGGGTGAATGTGCAGTTGAAGAAAAAGGCAGGGACACGTAGCATCGAGGAGCTTGCGGTCGACATGCAAGATGGCACGGCGCTTATACATCTCATACATATCGTCGGTGAGTGCTGTTGTGAGACAGGGATTGCAGTAGGGAGGTTGATGGTGTATAATTGGGTAACTAAAATGTAGCCCAATTCAAAAGTACACGTACAGTATAAATATACATGTATATCTGATACATGAGGGCGGTGAGAGAGGAGTGAAATGGGGTAAAAAGGAAATGGATTACTTTTGTAAAGATAAATTTAAAATTAAAGAAAGTTGTCCCATCGTCATAACATATCAGTGGATATTCACCGAAGCTTAAACAATGAATATGTTAAAAACAGCGTCTAAAGTAGTCATATTCAAATGATTGTAGTTTTGTTTAAGCAAAACGAAAACTAAAAGAACATATGAGAAACTGTCAACTTATTTAACGAATTTCGATAAGAATGTTTATGATACATGTATATTTGTTTCGCTTTAGCTGGGGAAGAACTAGAGGACGTGCACCTCACCCCTTCTACTCGCGACGAGATGGTGCAGAACATCAACCAGGTCATTCAGTTCATGCGCACGCGCAACATCCGCATGCACCACACTTCCGCTTCCGGTTTGTGTTTCAATTTATTTTTGTCGTGAAATCAAAATCTAAATAGGTAATGTTCGAATGAGCTTTTAATAACTGAATTGGGATTTAAAAGCAACCCTGAAATATCATAAATGTATATTATGGAACGGAGTGTCCTTGAAATTCCTTGATTGTACTTGAATATTCGATTACATTGTATCCTTTCATTCAACGATTTTGTTTGGGGAAAAAAAATTCAGACATCGGAATTTCGCGTATTGTATCCATCATTTACGGATACATGCGTGTTTCGTCCATAACATTAACGTGTCCTAGCATTCTAAAAGTCTTCGAATTGACCCATGAAAAATCTGTACGAGCCCTGTGGATTCCTTTTGCATTTTGCAGACATTGTGGACGGGAACACTAAGGCCATTATGCGACTAATCCTAGCCTTAGCCGCTCATTTCAAACCCAATAGTGTCAAGCAGTCTTCGCAAGCTGTGCGAACTCATCAGACACTCGCTGGCATTGCACAGGTAAACAATAACAACAAAATCAAAAGAAGAAAAAAAAACGCCGCGAATCGATCGTTTGGGTTTATTTGAAGTCATCAGTGATATGCTAGTTGAAATACACAAAGCGAACTTAACTCATAAACTCACCCTAAGTTGTTTGTAAGGTTTGGCATACAGAGCATGAGGACGCTCGGGGACAACAGAGAAATATTCTGAAAATCTTGTTGGGATTTGATACTTTATGACTTCACTTACATATTTTGTTTTGGATTGGTCTTCGAAATTGTATATGAATGTCTAATGTAATTCCTATATAAAAGTTTATCTATAAGGATAATTTGTTCACAACTATAAATCTTGTTTTATTGTGGGGCGATCCTGTCAGTGCATTCGCTATTTTTAGCCTCTACTTACTTTTATAAAATGATAATGTGCGGTATTTGATTGTTTTCATTCAAGGGAGCAGCAGCGGCATTAGCTGACGCAAGGAAGGATGCCAACAGAACGAGTCAACGGCCACGGAGGCCGAGACAATTTGCAAAAACCGAAAGGTAAAAATAGTAGTATGTTTCCTTTTCCTAAAATCAAAATTCCACCTACGGCGCGGAGGGCTAAGTTGGCGATGCAATAGGTTACAGGCCAGGAATTTACCTATACAGTTCAAAATTTTATAAACACATATAGGCCTACCTCGGTAGTAAACAAGATATATTTGAGCTTCGTTTGTGTTGAATTATATGAATGAAAGTGTAAATCGGTGACAACTAAAGAAATGTACATTAATGATAGGTTTGATTGACAGAAAATAACAGAGGAGTGGATTCTACACAGACAGCTTTTTGATTGAATATTAATTTTCTAACTATCTTTTGATTTGTATTCCTTATCCAGAAAACAACAGCGTAGCGGTTCAAACACAGACAGTGACTCCGACACACATCCCCCTAGCAGTCACTCTTCCTTCCCTCTCTCAGCTCGACTTGGCGTCGTAGATGGCGCGTCGTCCGTGGCAACCAGTGCCGTGAACAGTCCGAGAACCAGTTCACTGGGTTCGCCGCATTATAAAGTGCAGGGAGGGGTTCAGGGGACAAAGGGGCTGGCGCAAAATGCGCTGTTTCCAAAGAGCAAGTCGGTGGATTTTCGTGATGAAGGTATGGATATTCATAAACAAGAAATTAAAATAGAATAAAATAAACAAAATCAAATCTATGAAGATTTCATTAAATTGTATAGGCCTATGTCTTTTGTGTGCGAATCGCCGTTTAAATTACGTATCAATAATTGAGATATAAGTATAAATTGCTTAAATTTGGAAAAAAATATAAGTTTCATAAAAAATGTAGATTTTTTGCAATTTAATAAAAAGACCACATACATTTCACTTTTCATAACACGTTGTATGATATTCCTTTCCATTTCAGTCGACGCACAAGGATCAGATAGACACTTGGGGGAGCAGATTGTGCACGAACTATCGCGGGAATACGGGGATCTACAGACGGATATGGACCAAACCAAATCCACTCTGCTCATGCTCCAAGATCTGGTGAGATTACCCACGCTGCTTTGTGGAATCCTTTACATAATCGTGTTACTTTGCTTCTTTTCTTTTCGCATATTTCTCTCTCTCTCTCTCTCTCTCTTGTTCATCTTACCAGATATTTATAATGCTTCTAGCTCCTAAGCGGCCGTATCCCTGACGGTGCCGAATCATCTTCCGACTCACCACCAATAGAGGGCAGCACGCGAGACGAGGAGCTTGTGATTCTGCGTAGTAAACTACAACACTCGGAAGAGATGTGCAAGCAATTAAAACAACAGGTGTCGGCGCTGAGGCAGGAAACCATGCAACTGCAAGGGGTTAAGGTACAACATGTTTTTCATAAATTCAGCTTTATATGATTGGTGTGTCTCTATGTTCAGAATATTATCATATTTGTGAGGATGATTTATATTTTATGCAATACAATTTTGAGGCCAGAATGAAGGCATTTTAATTGTCATTCCATAAGGTGAAAATGTTTTATATTTGATGAAATAATGTACCAGTGTAATCAAGTATGTGAATAATCATGTTCTCGTCTAATTGAAACGGTTACGAATCGGGACATATATCTGAAAATTGTTTAATCAGACTTCAATGAAATACTGTTATTTTGTTTTGCTATTAAAATATAAAATAATTATGAAAAACGGTCTTCAATTATTAGTCAATTAGATTTCATCATCAATGTATTTCACATATTGTTACAGGCCGGTCTACAGCAGAGGTTATCCGAACAAGAGCATTCCTTCCTAGTCATGAAAGCCGAATTGTTACGCGCCGGCTTCGCTCAACAAGCACTTGAAACTGCAAAGGTATGGCTACGATTGATCTTATGGTGTAATTCTGAAATGGCAATTGTATGGCAACTAAGGGTCGTATGGTGCATTCATTTGATGTGAATAGTCTATGTATGACTACGAAAGGCTTTATGGTGTAATCCAGACATAGCAAAGATATGACAACTTAGGGCTTAATGGTGTAATCCAAGGCGCGTGACATCTTTCTTTCTTGAGATAAAAGATGAGATAATCAAGATGTCGCTATGATATCGCTTTTGAGATTTGTTGTGAGGTCATCAGTGTGGGTACATGTTAAGTATTTTTTTGGCCCGTCCAGATAGTAAATTGCAGTCAGACTGTAAAAAATATTTTGTCTAGACAACAGAATTTCCGTATTTCGTGAGACCATAAAAATACCTCCTCCGTACTAAATGAAGCTTTTTGATTAAATGTTCTTATATGATACCAAACTAATCCTTTTAAAGTATTACCAGAAAAAAAAATGTCTTCCGAAAATTATCGAAAAAATCACAATATATTATAATAATTATATTCCAAACAAGTATCATATTATTGCAAGACATCATTGATTTACAACTTTACCATGATAATTATAGAGTATTTCAGGACGTTGAATGTGATATCATCTTATCTTTACTTTTTTTCTGGATTTATAAAAGAACAATAGATAATCAATAGAGAGTTAAATTCTCTGACTGAGTGCAAATTAGTTCGACAACAAAATCTAGATTAGTTCGAAATGTCTTGATCACATTGAAGTGTTAATCTACACGGATCTTCACACGTAGTCAAAATGTCTCAACACTGGTATGTCGGTAATCAAGTCAATTATGTCAATTATCGTTTTATTGACGAACAGGATTCTTGACGATCCTTATTCAGTTTTTTTTTTTGTGCTGAATCAATCGCTCGTCTATGTTTACGACGAAATATTTGGATTTGCACAGTTTACTTAAAGATTTCTTGAATAAAAGCATAAAATATTATCATGACATATGCTATATGAATGAGCCTTTTGTATTTTTTAATAGGCAGGTTGGTCAAAAAATGGTTCAATGTAATAGTTATATACTGTTGCTGAAGTTAATTTATTTAAATCGTACATTTTTTACCTTTCATTAATTTTTTAGCCCCCAGCCAACCAATTTGGCTGAGGGCTATTGCTATCCCCCATTCCGTCCGTCCGTCCGTCTGTCCGTCTGTTAACATATCAGGTGCAGTAGTTTGTCCGCGGCATTTTGGTATGAAGGCTTTGTCCTAGGGTTCTGAAACTTCCCACAGTGAAAGAATATTTGGTATGAAGGCTTTGTCCTAGGGTTCTGAAACTTCCCACAGTGAAAGAATATATATTGCAGATGTGCAACTTCGAGGTTTCAGTTTGATCGACCAAAAATTGTCGAAATTACGGGAGTTTGAACCTAGGCGAATTTGATATATTTTGGGGTATTTATACAACACTTTGTCCGCGGCACTTTGGTCTGAAGCCTTTGTCCCATGGTTTTGAAACTTCCAACAGTGAAAGAATATATATTGCAGATGTGCAACGTCGAGGTTTCAGTTTGATCGACCAAAAATTGTCGAAATTACAGGGGTTTGAACTTAGGCGAATTTGATATATTTTGGGGTCTTTATACAACACTTTGTCCGCGGCACTTTGGTCTGAAGCCTTTGTCTCAGGGTTTTGAAACTTCCCACAGTGGAAGGATATATATTGCTAATGTGCAACGTCGAGGTTTCAGTTTGATCGACCAAAAATTGTC
>LQRL01061018.1:33592-51769 GCA_001703475.1 Hydroides elegans
TTAAAATGTTGCACGTACCCCTTTAAGTGTCAAACAAGAAATGTATGTCTCTGTGAGTTATTGACAGCGAACCTAGGGGGGTCACCTATTTTGTAATCTACATAGATTTCGACAATTTCTGAATCGCCAAAATTTTCTAAGTTTTACCAACTGCTCCCAAATAAACACCAATTTAGACACATCTCTCTGGATTTTAGTTTTTTTGCAACAGATTACAAGTTCTTAGTTGTTTCATATTGATAAATTTTGAAAGGAATGAAATAATTGAGAAAAATGTTATTATAATTTAAATATACCCGTGCCAGGGTATAGCTCAATGCTAGTACACGTATGGTGCGAGTTTTTTTCACAAGTGATATCATATAATAATGTGTCAATTAGACTTATCATATTTTACGTTATCAAATCCATGCGTGCAGCATTGCATCACAATATTGAGAAATGGTATTATCGTTTTGTTTCATTATCATATCGATTAAAGTGAGACGTGATTAATGGCTATGCTTAGTCAATTTTCATTCTTTTATTAAAGAAACAGTTATATTTTTCTTATTATAAATTTTCAAAATGAACAAAATATATATCTGTACGAGTAATAGCATTTAATACATACTTTTGACGAAGAAATCGTTTCATGAATAAGTGTGTTAAATTCAGTTTTTGCACTCAATACAATGTTGCACGGACACCCTCAATAATTACAAGATATTTCTATTGAGTTAAAAACAGCAATATGAACCGGAAAATAAGTTCGTTGATATTGCCTGGGTGCAATCTGCATGCATAACATTGTAAACAAATATAGTTCTTATATAACGGTGTAGCATAATAATTAGCACATCTGGAATTTATTCAAATTGCTTGTATAAGTAATAATCAACTTAGATTTTTTTACGCACTAAGCGTCGAATTTCAATACACTTTACATATATGTTTGAGTTGTTACCTTAGTCATTGTTAGTGTTATAAAATAAAATTTATATTACTATCTCATTTTTTATTTAGAAATCTAAACTCACTGTAAAAGCTACATAAAAAAAACGTTCTCATGCATATTATCCATTCCAATGAAATCGATTGATCGTAATATTCTTAATTGCATCCGTAATAATGATTAATTGATAACATGGCAAACTAAGTTTATCGGGAAGATTACTTTCCAAGACCCCACAGCCCGGGATTTCAATCCAAAGGATAGATGATTATGTTATTCATGTATTATATTCGAATTGAACAAATTAACTTTCAAACTAAGCTTTCAACCCGCTTCATGTCGTAAAAAAATGTTAGAAGCTTAAAACCACCATAGCACCGACCTTCAAAGAAATATCAAACCAAAATTACGCATATACCACAATCATATTCAAACCTGTACAGTTTAACTCTGGTTTGAATCACGCTTGAAGTTCGTTTGAAAAGCATTTTATCGAATACAAATTTAACTTGTCGACATAACCTATGAAGCGGTTTGAAGATAGACTTGAAGATAGACTTGATGATTAGTTTGATCAATTTAAACGCGCCCTTAGGATTCAGATGATTTAGGTTAATGTAATAAAATGAAATTTATAATTAATTTCGAATTGTGATAGGAACAACACATTCGATTATCATAATTCCGTATGGGATCGTAAGAAAACTGTTCAAATATGAATAAAATCTATATTAAAATCCATAGTTATATTTTTTGATATATTCAAAACAATTGTTTTAACTTAGGTTATTAAGTAGTATTAATAGAACTAAGTTCAGCAAAAAAACCCAAATCATTTTATTAATTTGACAAGAATACGGAACAATAACCGAAGGATGCTTACCGAAATGGGCATTGACCCTAGGGAAAGGAACAGGAATGCCTTTGCGGGACGTACATGGGCATGACTTAGCCCTATCTTGAGGGTCAATATCCACTTTTATTGGGAGACCTGCGGATTTTATTCCTTTTTTTTTACACTTCAGTAACGGTGAATATGGTTAAAAGCAATATGAAAATATAATTACATAAATAAATATAAGAAATAAATAATGTTCCTCCCTATACAAGACTTATTTGGAACATTTTAGATATAATGTATTAAAAAGTCGTTGGCCAAATAAATTTTAATATAAATTTTTGAGATGATAACTTGAAAAGGCACGTTTCCAAGGCGTGATGTTAACAACCAGTGATATGTATTGTTATAATATCAAAGAAGAATACATTACAGTTTATAAACTTGAAGGCAACAACGTGTTTGTATTCACATGGGAAATATAAAACATTAAATTTGTACATTTAATTATCACACTCAGTTAAAATTAACAGGCTCTAAAGGAAATGTTAATGATACCCAAAGACAATGATCTCTTGGATCTTTTGACTAAATTGATTAATGTGTAGAATTCTCCTTAACAAGTTTTTGATGATATTTATATGAAACAAAATACGATAACCACCCACATGTAATCATGTTTAAATATACATACTGACGTCGGTCACATCAAAGATTCAAATACGAAAATCCTATGTTTATTAATAGTGTCATGATTCAGACAAACGAATACGACAGACCTGACGGTAGGGGACGCGAACTTTTCGTGAACGGTTTAAATGAGGCGGACCGAGCGTTATGGCAGTGTCATGATTGTGTTTCCCAAAAGAACAACCATGGCTATATTTTGGTGTTTCTGTCTTCGGGCAATATGATAAGATTTTCCAACAAATCAATGCTCAATCTCACTCCACAGGTTACCTCTATGCCGAAGGTGTATCAGTGTTGTCCTAATAGTTTTGCTTGCCAGATTTAAGCCCCAGATCATTCTCTGGCACCAGCTTGGGCGAAGGTGTTTTGCGAAAGGAAAATTCCATCCAGACGAGGCGGCAACTGATTAACAAACCCATATAGGAGGGGATTCGGCTATCACAAAGATAATCAAATTATTTATAATTGCCGACTACAGAGTAATGTGTTACATGCGATTATATGTGATATGTGATTTTTTTAGTTAAGGGAAAACTATGTCGGAAAATGTGTCGTGGGATGCCTTTTGATCAGGCTCGGACATCGTTAATGATACACCTAATGTCGTTTGTAATTGACAACAAAAATGTGATATGCGTCTTGCAATCTATAAAAGATGAAGCATAGTAGAATGCAATATTCCCAAAAGGTTTATGCAAATGGCTTTGTAAAGTGCCTACACATTAAACACGTCACATAATACATATTTTTACCTTATGAAAATTAAAATATAGTGGCCTTGGATTTATACGTTTTTCAAATAATATTTATGTGCGTCAAAGAGAAGCATTTCTTTGTTCTTTTGATTGAATTTGCCTTTATATTAAACCTTTCTATAACGGTATTTTCCCCGAAAATCCTTTTCAGCTTATAGTTGACGCAATGATTACAGAATAAATTAAAATAGCTTAAGCAAAATATCGTTTTATATTTCAACATCAAAAGAAATAATAAATATAGCTTGATTGTTGTTACATGCAGTTAGAAAAATGTATGTTTTAGTTTTAGTTCATTGGAATAAGCTTAAGCATTATTCTCTTCTAGCGAATAACATGAAATGCATACAGATTTCGATTAGATAATATATCTTTTCTTCTACTTGTCTACCAATGGGAACAGTATCATACCCTGCATTATTTTAGAAGCATTCTGTACCCGGGGACAGATACTGTTACAGTAACCATCCCAAAAGAACATTATCCCCGAGAAAAGTTGCATGTAATCATGTTCGGTGACACTGTTCTTTTGGGATGGTGATTGTAATCGTATCTGTCACCGGGTAGACCGTGTTCCAAAACAGGAGTACCCAGCGATTTATTCTGTGAAATATCTATTCTTTTCAAATGTCTATCTTGCTGGCATTTTCACAGAACAGAATAAATAAAATATTGTATTTCAAATATTTCGTATTTTCCTGGCATTTTATACGAATAAAAACCAAGTTATAAACGTGTCTCTAATAGCCTATAACGTTGTTGGTTTATTTAAAAAATCGAGTTTAAGCATAGCTTAGTTACTGTGATGCACTTGTACATTTTAGATTTACATAACAAAGACCAAAAAGATACTTTTTCAAACTATGGGCAAAATCAACATTTCTGTATATCAATGTTTTATGCTGCTGGCAAATTTGTGCAAAGTTGCTGGCATGATATTTTTTGTGTTCCTTGCTGGCAAATTAGGAATAAAACCATTCAATAAATACAAATAATTTTCCGTTTTAAAGTAGGCTAGAATTCATTTCAGGCCAAATGCAGTAAAATGAGACACTTTTTGAAAAATGGTCCGTTGGGTACTCCTGCCAAAAGAATTCGGTGATAGACAAATAGAAGAACACCTTACGAGCTGTTTTTTTTTTTGTTTTAAAATGTTAATGATCAAATACAATTATTTTGTTGTTCTTCGCAATTGTAATGTTGTTTAAAGGTGATTTGACACTTTTTTTGAAAAAAAAAAGAGTCGTGGTGTGCCCTCCAGTTTATTTTCATTTTGTTGATAGTATATCTTCAAAGCAAAACTTTCAACGTCCGATGTTATTTATGTATAAGAACAACTACATATACGGCACATTTGGCATAAAACAACAATATTGTAAACAAATGAAATGCATTTTCATGGTAACATTTACTGGACTTAATGCGAGGTCCTCGAGTTGCAACTACACTCCATATTGCAAGCATATACATTTTTCCTAAATGTGCCCTACAATGTATGTTGGGAATAGGTGCAGATTTCGGGGCTTAAATCGGCATGGTCCACTATTCACTTTACTCACACTCCCAGTCACGCTTCTTAACTATGTTTCTTTGTAACGAAGGGCGTGAAATATAAAGCAATATTCTCTACGGGGGCTACTATACATGTAGTTGGCTAGGCAACGTGATCACATATCACATCTCATATATAAATAATAACACAATTATATTCGAATCAGATGAAATTAACCTACATTTGCCCTGGCCTTTTTAGTTCTTCGAACAACTTTCATAAACTTCAAAGATGTACATTTTCTTTGGTCATTTGATTAAATTAACTTATTTAAAACTGTGACGTGGTAAAACAAAGGCCTTTTAAAATAATTCATATTCATATTGACGTTATAAGACCAATATAAATTCTTCGAAATAGTTTATAATCAGCACAATGTAACTAAAGGATCAAAACCTAGAACAACATTCAATTTGATGAACACAAGCACCAATCGAAAAGAAAAACGAAATATCAATAGATTAATTTACTGCTGTCATTTGGCTCAATACCGCTTGTGTGTTTATTTTTTATTTATGACATGATAAATAGAAGAAACGGTTTAGGACCTGGGCACACTGGACAATTTTTATTTTCCCTCTTCCAAACTATGTTCTACAATGTGTTGCTTATTTAAGATCAACTCATAAACGCACCTTGACCTTAGTTGAGTTTTGTTAAAAAGCTAGGCGTGCCAAATTGGTTCATTGCTTTGATTAATATACGAAACCAATGGATCAGTAAATAAATCTTTTATTATTTTTCATTATTTATAAAGAAGTCATGAAACAATCTATAACATAGGCATGCGCATTCTCTGCCCTCACTTCTAAAGAGCACCACTCTAAAATAAATTTTTGTCCACCCTAACATTCTTGTCTCCACACTAAGTCAATATAGACTTATTTATTTAATAGTATTTTATTATGTTTCATTACAATAGTCACTGTTATTTTTCAAATAGCAAGTGCCAGTCATTAAAGAAGTATTCTAGAAAATATAATGCTCGTTATTATGAAAAAATGCGATCTTGTACCTTTTTGACATTTAGAATTGGGGCGCACGCCCTCCTTCGCTCTTATTTGATATACCAAATAATATTCTGTATTACCGTCTCCATCTGGGCATTTTTCAAAAGTCGCGTTTTGGTGTCGGACGGAATTCGATACTTTCGACCCCTATAAAAAATAGCTGCCATATCCAAAAGTTGAATTAATATAATGCTTAGAAAGTATTGGGGTACCCCTAAAATATTTTACCAAAATTAACCCAATTCACCGCCTCATTTTTTGTGAGAGTCAAATGAAGTGCGGTGTCGGACGGAATCGATAGAAACTACTTTTGCTACCTATACTCGCTTAACCGTTAATTCCATCGAAACCTGTTCACTTAGTTTTGATTATCTACCAGTTTTTAAAGAATAAATGATTAGGCTATCTATAAACAGTAAAAACAGGGATCAATTCCTTCAAATAACTTAGAAATAACGGTTGGTACGTTGGTGTCGGACGGAAGAATTTTCGGTGTCGGACGGAACAAAAATGTTCATGAAAAATTAATTGTCACAAAATTGAAAATGTATAGCACTATATGATAGCCCCAGATTATATTCATCATAAATTGTATAAATTATTTTTCTGCAATATCACATCTTTGACAAAAATAAAAAAATACCCAGTTCCGTCCGACACTTTTATAGGCTTAAATACAAGCCTGAACTATGATGACTCATATCAAAGTGATCTATTGTCTATAACGCCCAATGTCATATTCATACAGGAAATATGTGTTAATTAATGTGTTTTAAATAAGTATTTCTTGAAAAAAGCTGCAATTTATACCAAATTATAATATTTTGTATGTTAAAATAATGAAAAAATCGATTAAATGCTTGAAAAAAAAAATTGAGAAAGTGCCCGACTACAGGTTATTATGGTTTATACATAATGTATACGGACATTTAAATCGCTTTTAATAATTGTAGCTATAGAAAAAATATGATTTATGTTGTTAAAACTGTTTTCTCGCGAAGTCCTATAATGACAATATCTCATGAGTGGCGAGTGAAATCTGTCAATTCTCCGAGGGGAAGCAAAAAAATAGTTTCACGAGAGCGAAGCTCGAGTGAAACTATTTTTTTGATTTCCCGAAGAGAATTGACAGATTGCACTCGTCACGAATTGTAGTATTGTTTTTATTCCTAGATAATTGGATCTGAATGTCAAATCAATTGAAATAATTAATTAATTTAAAATCCCCGAAAGGGCCACAAATAAAATTGTTCCAGTAATTTGGTTTGGACCCGCCAGTATTATTAAAACGCTTAATGCAAATAAATGAAATATATTTAATAATTTATATCTCTTTTTCTATGTCTGTTTTTTTATTTGAGCTTAAAATATATTCGTCATAAAAATTAAATTATTCAACAACCACCTATGAAACGACCTTCTATCATTTCAAAATTGATATTAACAAAATTATCGCACGTTAAAGAATGATTTATAAAAAAAACGTAAGCGTCATAAATACGTGCCCAATTGTGACGCAATGTTTTGCGTAGAATTACTGTGACGTAAGCACGCAAATGCATAAGAACAATGGAACTTGTAAATAAACACACGTTAAAGTAAAAAGGTTTAATAAGTGATTAAAAGTGATCAAGATTACATGTATAATGTTTAAAATGATTAGGAATTAAGTTGATATTCCTTTGTTTTGGATTATATACTTTATTACCAGATTCAACGCATATAACTTGATGGTTTGAGGTACGTAGATTTTTATGCTCGTTTTAAAACATGGGTTGGAGACTTGCTACAAATCAGCATTAAAAGGGCCTGGGTGACGTCCGTTTAAAACATTATATCACCCCGTATGTCACTCTCATCTAGGAATAACAATTTGTTCCGTCCGACACCATCATGAGTATTGGTTTTTTTTATCAATCCTTTTATTATTTTTTTTGATAACATTATATGAACCAATTGAGTAAAATATATGCAGATTTATAAATATATATCTCGCAAAATGCCAAATATTTGGGTAATCTATGATTTTCAACCATCCAATACGGTATTATATTTCCATCGTATGATATTCTGACAAATTGTTGATATTTTATCCATTATTGATATTTTTCATTTGAAAATAGTATAAGGTTTATAAATAAATTGTTTGACATAATTTATTTTAGCATTTGACCCTATCAACATGCTTTAAATATACATTCAATCATAAATCGAAAACAAAGTGTCGGACGGAAAAAAATGTCCGAGTCTATATTACGAAAATTTACGCGATTAGGTTCAAATGTTTAATAGATTATTTAAGTTTCTTCATTTTATCGATGGTCTAGGAACCTAGCAACTTTTGAGTCCCAGTAAATTCAGAAATAAATAGCTTTATGCTAAAGCACCCCCCATTTTATAGAATTTCGACTTTAAAAAACGCGATAATTTTGTAATTTTTTGCAATATAGATAACTTATTTGGCAGTTAGGTAGTCCCTATTGTAGGTTTAAATAAAATATACATACCGTTTTATTCAGTTCATTCCAACAGATGTAAATAAGGAAAACTGATTTTCCGTCCGATACCATAATTTGTGATGAATAATCAGATATAAATGCTTATAAAAATGTAAGTATTCACTCTATCTGTTTGATTTTTTCGAATTTGAAAACCTTGGGTATGTGTTTTAATTTGGAAGATAATCTTGGAGCTCTTTAACTAAGATGAAAATTTGATTCAAATAATGACCACTTTTGAAAAATGCCCATCTGGTATTTTTGTAAGCTCCACAATTGTCAGCTAGTGGGGTCCGCCTCCCATGTGGCTGGATTTAGACGGCATTCTTTTATGTTCCATTTTAGGATTTCGTAAGCATAGTAAACATTGGCTTCGGTACGCTGGAGTATATTATATGCATATCATGTCATGCTTATCGTAGCTAAACCTTGACAAGTTGCATGTACACTCTCGAGATTCCTCACCTTTCCAAAACATTCATGTTCGGCACGTTCTTCTTCCAGCTGATGTTAAGAATCTTGCATTGGCACCGCATGTGAAGCAACTCGATTTGGATTATGATATTTATATTTATATGCTCAACGCCGTGCCGTCAACCCCTTCATCTAGGTCGTACTGCTCTTTTGGTTGCGCCTCCGTCTTTTCTATACTGATTGTGAGACCAAACCTCTATGCCGGTGTACCATGATATTATTGCCACCCAAAATTCTTGCCCCCGGCAATAATATCATGGTGATACTATTGCCTATCGGCAATTGTATAATAGAAAAGTGGCCATGAGATTCTTGCCCCCTCCATGAGATTCTTGCCCCCTATGAATATATTGTTTATCCTTTTACAAGAAAAGATGTTTGTTTTATTAAAACAAATTATAATATAACCCATATTGGTCAACATAACGTTTCTTCGTTGCTTAATAACAGTGTACCAGTACATGAAGGCTCGATACTACGGTAATTAAGGAGGACCTGGCCAAAGCACAATTTGTACAAGAGTATCGAAGGGGGTTGCTGAAATGTGATGGTGTAACTGTTGAAGTCATACACCGTGACAACTACTGTTCATGTGGGCACAAAACACACGATGTGCCGTGGGCAAATGAAAAAGGCTGGCCTGGAAAAAACATCTGCTACTTATGAAACTGCGTGGAGAAATACAACATCAAGAATCGGTGAAATAGAAGCTCGTACCAAGCTGGCCGCGGGTGGGTGAGAAGAAGCCTTACTGGGGGGCCTGGTGAAGCTGGTCGCCTTTGCAATTCCCCGAAACCAGCAGTGACATCAGTGGAAGGCCTGATGACATCCGCGGCCTCGCGACTCAAGTCGTATGTAAGTACAAATTAGGTAAAATTCATTTCAAAGGGCATTTCAGTTAGATAAGATGTTTAACATATCATCAGCCCGGTTTTCATTTAAGACTCATATTTGCATAAATGGCTCCATTAAAAAACATCGCAAATCATTCTGAATGAACGAAACATTTCAAATGGCATCGTAACGAAATAAATTAAATGACTTAATTGCAATTTATTCTCATTTGTAATAACTCATCTGTGCCTTATACTAATCCAAATCTTCAAAATGCACATTTAGTTACATGTTTCAAAACATTTATGGATCTAGTATTATAAGTCTTAACATACCACAATTAACAATTGAAGGGTTCCGTGCAACAATGTGTTTAGTCTGAAATTGACGTTTTGAGAAAAGAGGCAGTGAATGTTTTTAAATTGGTCATTCATATAAGAATAGGCAAGTAGCCAAATGAGGAAATAATGATCACCACATTGATTCTTTACAATAGCTCAAGTATATAACATGGATCAGTCAATACTTGGCACTTTGTCATACATTTCAGTGAAACATGTTAAGTCGACTTAACACATTGTTTCACGGAGCCCTTCAATTATAAAGAAAAAAATATTAAAATAATTATTTTAACAGAGCCATGGATGGCTAACAAGGCAGTTTAAAGCATATTTAGATTATTTTAAATTAAAAAAAAAAGAATTTTTGTTACTTACTCATCATATGAATGTATGTTATACGATGTCAGTTTAAACATTTAAAATTCCCGAGCATAAATAATAAAACTGAATATTTTTCCAGTAATTTAATTTTAAAAAAATCTCTCAGAGACAATGAAGCATCTCTAATCTCAGTGTTTTAGGCTATGCAGTTTCCAGCCAAGTTCCAAAAATGCAAATGGACCGAACAGTTTCCGACAGTAAATTTAATCCATTCGGTTGAGGAGCAGAACGCAAATAAACTTAACTAACTTTGTCTCATTATATAGATTTTTTATAGTTTTTTTCAGCATGCTGGAACCGAATGTCTGACTTTGTTTTGCTATAAAAAAAAACGGAAGAATACATCCGATTATATTTTAGTTTCACTTCTTGTAATGCGCAAGTTTTCGAATGTAAAAAGTAGTTTATCTTGTGTTAGACTGTTTTACTTGATCAACTAAAAAACAAAATTATAAAGGCGTGTTTACGAAAAAGAATATCCTAAATTTTTGCGTGAACAGAAGGGATAAATTGCTATGTTTTTTTTTATACAAATGTTGCTATCGAAAATATCGGGTTTTCGTGCTTTTTCCGAGCTTATTCGTTTGCGTGAACACGGCCTTATGATTTGCCTGTTGTATCTAATTAGGTTGCTTTTCTCAAGATTCCAGTGTTCTAATACATGATCTTTTGTTTTTGAAATTCGAACATCTTTATTAAAGAATCATATATTTAACACTGAAATAGTGCGATTGTTTTCGCATATCGGCATGATATTGATAAACAACGTATGAGTGCACGTAAGTTAATATGTAGTTGATTTACATTCAGGTAATATATTTTCGCTCACAACAGCTTTCACATATTCAATATTACATATTAGAAATAAAAACGCAACAAACTAATCACCGTTTTATTCTCCAAATGAACACATATTGGGACCGCTTTCAGCATACTATGTCAAGTCAGTAAATATTATTAAAACAAAATCAAAAATGAGCAACGCTGTGATACTGAATAAGTCATATTTCAGCTTAAGTCAAACAGCCAAATCATTATGGCAAGGCGTTATGAGGATGTCCAATAAATACATTGTAAGAAACAACGCTTATATGATATTAACACAATTATCATATCTAAATAGAAATCATCAGGTATCATTAATACGGTGTCAATTCTCTTACATTATTCCCATATCACGACGTGATATGACAGCCAGAAAAAGTATGATTGTTTTAGAAACAAATGTCCACGTTTATACTTCCATCATCCATCAGTACCAACCATCCATTTTAACAGCTTGTAATGGACACATTGGGAGCTTCATTTCCTCGACACCATACTCATATTAAAAATATAACTAAAGTGCTTAAAAATTGAAGAGTTTAAATATTAAAAAACTCTAGAAAAACACCCCAATTGTAACAAGATCATACAATTGACATATACAGTGCTCACAACTTATAAGGAATATTGTCTTTAATAATTTTATTATCCAATATTTTAAAGATTTGATCCAAATAAGGTTTCAAAACTTGGAAATCAATCTTTTTTACATTCACTATGCAAAACAGAAAATGATCAGTTGTATTCAATCATGCGTAAAGCGTCACCAAACGTAACCGTGTCTTACAACGTTTTTCGCAAAGTGGTAGCTCGACCGGTAGCTCATTCCTTTGTTACCATGATTCTCTTGTTGGTGTGTTTGGTATGTTTTCAAGAGTGTTCTCAAGTGTTCCCAAGTTGTAGACATTGAAACATAGGCATTTAAACACTCTCCGTCTTTCAAATATCGAATTGCACGGGCTGATTGAGTATCGTTCCATTTAGGGGTTGGATCCAGCAAGGGCAAAGGCATCAAGATATAGCTTTTTACTTCTCTAATTATGTTTGTTTTTCTCTGTAGAGTCATTCAAAAGTAGTCGACAGACGTTTTACGAATAAAAATTATGGAAGCGAAGAAACAAGAAACAAGCCAAGTAACCACTTTGCGAAAATAAAAATTCGACCCGGTTACGTTTGATGACACTTTACACATGACTGTGTAATGCTGGACAATTTATTTTTTTTGCATAATTGATAAATAATTTATTGATCTCTTAATCATGAAAATAAGTTTGGTTGCAATCCTCAAAAAATCGGAGAAACAAATTTCCAAAAACAATATTCCTTATGAGTTGTGAGCACTGTACATATAACAGATAGCATTTTCCGCGGAAACCATTTGTTATAACTTATCGGTTAAAAACGGCAGCATTTTCAAAGAGTTATCGATAACCTCAGTGCATTTTCCCTCTTTGCTTTGAACAGTTTCTACCTTATTTAACCAATCTTCTATCCGTTTTGTCGTTTCCACATTACAATAATTGACATAAGTTCTCGGTGGACCATCGTATATGCACTCAGTATCTTTTTCCGATGTCTTACTTTGAGGATCACGTAGCAACTGACGAAATTGTGTGGCGTCTAGGTAGGAATTAAATAACAGATTGGACACATTCGTCATATCATGTTTAGGTACAGTATCTTGAGAAAACTTGGCTATATCATGAAAAGTAACGGTGACATCTTTCTTTGTTTTATTATCAGGCTGCTTGGGTGAGTTCACGTTTTCAGGATAAGAATGTATCCTCAAAGCATGGAATCGATTCGGATCACTATTGTCCACATGTCCATGCGTATTTTTATTGTTATACGACTTCAGGCGATTCGACGTTTTAAACACGGCCATTTCGCGCCTTTTCAGCTCTGGGCTCTGAATCGGCGAATAAACAGTATTCTTCACTGTTTCCCTTACAGGCGACCCATTGAGCGTGCGCACCAGCGAATTGGCACTCAACGTAGGTGTCGCTTGTGTCGCTTCCGGTGTGGTCTGCAATTTGGCGGGCGCTGTCGTGGACGAGAGTCTCGCGAAACGGTCACGTGCCGTTGACCAGTATTTCGTTACTAGCCGCGTGGTGGCGCTCTCGACGCGCGGTTTCGTGGGTGGACGCGGTGACTGGGCGATATTAGGGAGCTTGTTGTTTTGCTCAGGCTGTTTATATTTTGCATTATGCACTACATGGTTGTCATTCTGTGCTTGCGGTGGTGGCTTTGGACAGTAGTTGCGACTGTGCGTTAGTGCGCCAAAGGCGGGCGGTGTTTTGCTGGTTGCTTGGATCGTGTGTTTAGTTGTCAAACTATTGGCTCCCAAGCGCGCCATTCGAGGTTTATCTTGCGGTAGTTTGACTGTCGGCATGTTGGATCGGTACTCCAAGATTTGTTTCGAATAAACATACACAGAATCTTACCGGCTAAAGTATATGTACTGTTCCGTTTCAGCTGATATCGACATGAAAAGATGCATCCACGTGTATAGTTGTTATCAATAAATCACCGAGTTTGAGTTTTTTAAACTATAAATTCATTAACTTTTCTGTCGCTTATATAAAACATTAAAGTTGGTTTGAGTAACGTTTCTAACAAAAAAAATAAGCATATTTATCCGGTAGATGAATGCAAATAAGTTTTTCTATCTTGTGTGTTACAATCATTTTTTCAAATCATCTGGTAATTAGTATCTAATTTGGTGTGACTAACTTAATTTCCATAATCATTCCAGTGTGAAAACCATACATTGACAAATAAATAATTAACAGCAAAACAGTATATTCCTTGTAGTATAATTATTAGTGATCTACCAGTTGAACGACTATAATTTATACACTGTATCTGTCAGGTTAACAAGTTAATTAATCTAATTGATATGATAGTTTATTATTACCGGTAACGTTGTGTTTCTCATGATAGAAAAAAAACATGCATTCATGTTGTTATTGTATATTTTGGCTGATAGTCTACATTTGCCCTTCAGGAAAAAAAGAACGCAAAAGTTCAGTCATGCAAGTGTCAACGTTTCCTGGCAATACTCCTGACTCGGACTTCACACATTCTTTCACCAAAATCTGTGTCATTGAGGAGGCACCCAAGGTCCCTTGCTTTGTGACAATAATGCGGTTTATCCCTTTGTTCCCAAATTCGATTGTGTCTCTGATCCATTTGTGTTCTATTTACTGTCTCGATGTGGTTTAATCACCTTGTACCTTCTTCGCGTTCCGACGTGAACAGGTGCCGATCCAGAATGTGTTTAATGTGATTGAAAGACTACTTCCGGGAGGCAAAGGAGACATTTAAATGTATTCAGGACATATGGTAGTTTAAACTGTGGTCAGAATATGCATGTTTTCACAGTATTCGTCATAGGTTTCTATATATTTTTTGTATTTATTTGGTAAAGCCTTGAAACTACTACTATTTTATTAATTTATTTCGTAAAGCTTCGAAACTACACTCACGGTCGAAAAGACGATACGGCCACAAAAATGCACCCATGTTTATTTGTTTGATAAGGCTTGGATCCAGAAAAATAGGTGTCAGAAAAAAGGGTGCCTAAAATATATAGAATAAAGAAGAGCCGAGTCGTGGGGCGGACGGAGTGGGGTTGGTGATAGGGGCCCGCAGGCGCGCCATTTCCAAAATTTCAATGTTTATAACGTAGTTGTATTTTAGAAAACAATCTAAAAGGAAATGTCATTGGAGTACAACATCGTCCAGAACCTTTTTGTTATAATCATATCAATGAAAAATAAACATATATCTTTAATTGCAAAGAATATTGAAATAACGTATTTCTATTTGCCACCATGCTTATGTCAGGAGGACTACTTTATTTATCCTATCTTTGCGTCAATATGAAATGAACAGCCACTTATCGAGTAATTGATGTCAGTCTTCGTATTCAATATACATAAACACGCTCCATATAATCTCGTAAATTCTTTTCAAGTAATTACGCACCGATAATGTTATGAAGATGATTAGAACACGGACTCAAGGAAGAATCAACGTAAGTATGTTTATATTATCATGAACATGCGTTGAAAATCACTTGGATTCGTATTAGTTAGTGGCTATTGTTGTATTTGTTATTTTGGTGTGAGGGCAACGTTGAGAAAAAAAAACAAGATTTTAAAGAAAATTTAATGAATGTTATTTTTTGGTGATACATTTTCGGCGCATGCGTTCATATACGGTGTATTCTGTCCATGTAAAATAAATGATATTTTTGTAATAACTCATTACAATTCAGATATATTCTGTTATTGCATTGACGATTTTTCCTGTCTTACATATTATTATGCATGCATATAGTGATACAAGTACAGAAATATACTAAAAAGATTTCCCCAAATTAGAATGGCTTGCCTATTTTATAAAAAACGATCATCGAACAAAACAGCCATAAAATACACGGCTTCATAATGAGTTACATAGACGCAAAATTAATTGGAGTCATTATTCGACCTTATTAAGACCACTTCAAGAATGAATATAAATAAGTTTTATATAGAATACATTATCACGTTTTTGTCTGATTTGCATTACGAGTCGAAATGTTTTGCTCAGAACGTTTCATTCGACAACATCGGCCTTCTGTGAGTATTAACTTGAAAAGAAAGAACATAATGAACTATATTGTATTGATAGATATTGCAGAGCACGTCACGAGGTGACTAACATCAAAGGTTACCATAGAACATTTACTTTTTTAAAATAATAACTATCACCAATAACACAGTTAGAATTATTTTAGTAGTTTACAGCTTGTGAGTAAACAGTTTATCATTTCTTTGTGAAATATGCATCATATGTTAAAAATATATCCGGTTAAAATGGCCCCGGTCAAAATGACCCCGGTTATAATGGTCCCTATTTAAGCAACATAGGTCAAAATGGCCCCGGTCAAAATGGCCTAAGGAAAATCCATGTAGTGTGATATTTTAGTCCACATGATAGTTTTGTCCGGGCACAGAAGTATCATTGATTCTTATCATGATATTTTGCCCCACCCCCCTCGATGATATTTTCCCCCTACTACTTATTTTTAATTTTCATGTTGTATTACCACAGAAACACATTTATGTTGTTTTTATTCCATTCTTTTGCATACTTGGCAATCCCTGTCTCATTATTTGCAATGAATTTCGATGATTCCGCTATTTCAAGATTTAAAGATATAGTTAATCATTTATAGCTCCTTACAGAACACAAACAAGTAGGAATCAACATGTGAATTTGCATGTAAATTATTCGATAATTATTGAAATCCATTTCAATGTTTTATGTTCCTTTTCACTTGGGTCATAATGACCGTGGCCATTTTGACCTATGTTGCCAATATTGGGGCCATCATGATCGGGGCCATTTTGACCTGGATACGTTTATATAAAACATTGTCATTGTAATTAACCATATTTTGAGAAATGTGTCGCTGTGTGGCCTTTGGTATTCATGATCATTGCATGGCAATAATTTTGCGTGTGCATAAACCTGATAAATTCATTTATATGAATAAAAATCGAATTTAATCTTTAGATAGAAAATATTTTAATCATAACCACGTGATAAATGCAATTAGTCTTAATCAAGCGGTGTTTCCTTTGGGTTAAATGTTTTTTTTTTGTTCTTGCAAATGATTAAAAAAAAAACTTTTGCTTGCAGCTGCTTTTACAGTAGCAGGCTGGCGACATCAGAATTATGAATGTGTCTATACTAACCAGTTTATTTTTCGAAATGAGAGCTGAGGAAGTAGTGAAATAAATATAATAGAAATTACATTATTGGATGCCCTCACTTTGGGATATTATACATATTAGGGTAATTACCTTTTTTCACAGGATCGTCCAGTTGTATTGCCACGCCATTATCTTAGCAAAGTCAATATCACTTTGTATCTGTATAGAAGAATAAACGATAGTGCATTGTGTAGGCACGAAATGAAAACTCGAGAATTTAAGACATAATTTATTCACAATATAATGAACACATTAAAACTGATGGTATAATAATGCAATATAAGCATCACATAAAACGTCAAGACTTTTAGTGTATCGTTCTAAATAAATAATCTACCCTTTAATATATTATAATCAACCAATAAAAAGTGCAAGAAGAATAAATTAGTAATCGACTAATTCATATAATAACTTAAACTAAAAAGGCAATTGAATTACATTATTATAAAGTTGACTAGAAATGTACTACCGCAAAATGGCCCGGGATTTATATAAGCTAATCTAAATAGCTTATTCCACAATCTTACAATTTTTTAATGTCAGCAAGATATGTACGTTCCAACAAAAAAAATATAGTCCTTCATGTAGCTGAAATCATCAACAAATTATGTATATTTTTTATTGCAACCACAATTATATGTATTTCCTATTTCATACTCTTTTTTGTCATCTAGCATGCATTAGATCTATTTTAAGAGTGTCTTTATTATGAAACATAGAAAAATGTATATGGTTGATATCTCATTGCGGCTGTAATTCTGTATTCGAAATCGAAAAATGATGAGCAATATATTTGCGATTTGCTGCTTAACAATTCAAACAAAATAGATTAATAAATTTAAAATTATGCTAGAACCTAATAGAAAAGCTTACTGGATTGTCTTAGCACTTTGGTTTCCACCTGCTATTTAAGACGTTAATTGCCACTTGCTTCATGTATGACGTAACAATTATTTTGCGCAATGTAAAATAACGTCGATTGTTGTTACCATGCAAATTCTATTCGATTTCTTTAAAATACGATTTTATCACTATAAGTGCAGTTTCCTCTGTTTCTGTTTCGCTGTTGGTTGTTTTATTGCTATAACTAATGTTCTGAAATAGGTTAGATACCCAAATGACAGCTATTAAGATTTCGAAGTGGAGCTTATCTTTTATCGCCAATTTCATAGAATTAAAAAGTGTATCAAAATTATATTAACGCACACTACTTAAAGATTATTTATGACTTGAGAAATCGGCTAAAACAACGCATTTGTGTAAAAATAATAAAATGA
>LQRL01061026.1:0-13600 GCA_001703475.1 Hydroides elegans
TGCAATGCATTCTTTATCACGAATAATTGTCAATAAAAAGAAGAAGGTCAAAAGAAATATCTTTCTCACAACGATGTCCCGATGTCCTTGCAACGCTTTTCTCAAAACGTCTTTCTAACAACGTCTTTCTCACAACGTCTTCCTCACAACGTCTTTCCCACAACGTCTTTCTCACACCGTTGCCCTAACAATTCCTCACAACGTCACAATATAAGCGTAATCTTTCTGTGTTGTACAAATGTCCCTATATATCTTAAATTCGTTGAAGTTCAGTACCCCGTACAATTCGACAATGTTTGATCGATCAAATAGAAACCTCAACGTTGCACATTTGTAATATATATTCTTTCCCTGTGTGAAGTTTAAGAACCCTAGGACAAAGGCTTCATACTTAAATGCCGCGGAAAAACTACTGCATCTCAAATGTTAACAGACGGACAGACGGACGGACGGACGGAATGGGGGATAGCAATAGCCCTCAGCCAAATTGGTTGGCTGGGGGATTAAAAAGTCTTTTATTATCATCCACAATATCTATCTCATTTAGAAGTATCAAACGGCTCTTTTGGAAAGTCGAAATCGGTTAATGGTTAATGAAATTTCTATCATTATCAACTATATCTATATGGTCCTGAATATCCATATAATCGTCAATATTGCTCTTATTTTACCACAAATCAAACGGTTTTATTATGTAACAAGCGTATAACTAAAGTACATTAGTTTTTATACACCAGCGCTAGCATGCTTTGCCAAACAAAATGCCAAATAGTAAACGTCACTTTTCACGAATCAAATAACCCGTTTGGTTGCTCAGTACTTTAAATACTTACAACCTATTTTCTAAAGCATTAAAAAATGCAACATTCAAAGTTATATGACAAAATATAACATTTTGACAAATTTGATAATACGTGCTTGAGCGCAGCTCAACACCCTTAGCCAAGCTGGTGATCTGCACCCCAAACGCATGATTGAGCAACGCTCAAGCGTCGCTTGGAGTTAAAACCGTGATCTGCACTCCACTAATAGTTTACAATACATTATCAAACATAATGAATCATCAATACAGAGGAACTGCAATATATATATATATGTATATATTTTGATTGAATCACAACATGAACTTGAATAGTCCAAACGTTCTCTTTTTTTCGTAATATGTGCAATGAAATCAAAGGGGTATGGATCTCGAATGATGTGTTTCCTTTATCGCATATCTCTGATATATTTACATATTAAATCAACTGCCTAACTACATAGGCGCGTCATAGCTCAAGGGTTACGGCGTTAGACTAAAGTTTTAAATTTTTGCTTTGGACGCACATATGATGTGAGTCCAGCGCTCTACCCATTGCGCTAACCAGCGCTATTGATTGCGTAACTGATTATAACTTACATCATCTTAGTTTACAATTCATGGAAACAACGGTTGATAACCTAAAATTACCAATAACCTTCATCATATTGCCATTTTATCAAAATTAACAATGACAAAATATGTAGAATTAACGTAAGCGTGTCCGCCATGTTGGAAGCCCGAACTCGAGTTCGGTTCCGGTTCCGTATAGTATTATACGAAACTCCCGTGCAGCTCATATTATTTCTTAATATTTTTTCACCCCAAGTATGCAATAAAAGATGCTTTGCAAACTTATTTTCTTTTGAAATATTTTTGAAATCACTCATATATCACAAGATACTAGCAATGCTAACACTCTCTCAAATAAGGAATCTAGATATGTATTTTGTTATCAAAATGTTATCAAAAGGACAGTAGTTCTGCACCATCAAAAGTAAAAATTCATGTAAAAACAAATTGTGAATGGATGCTATTCAAATTTGCACACAAGATGTACTTATATGTATATACTAATCTCACCAAATTGCATGTTCTTAGTATGGATATATTTGCCAAAAATATACATAAGAAGGGCACCCCACGACCTAATTTTTCAAAAGTGGTAAATTGAGCATAAAACCAACTGATGCATTGGAATATACAATAAATAATCAAATTAAGGAGGGCAGCTAGATTCGGGTGAGGAACACCTTTTGTGAAAAGTCAAAATCGAAATACTGATATGTAATACCAAATTTTAATAACATTTCTGTTTAGAACGCTTAGCTATATGTTTTTAAATCAAAAGAGATTAGCATTTTTTCTATGGGTAAAAATAGAAAGGTATTGAAAAAAAGCTGTTCCTAAAATTCTTGTAGCTAGATAGTTATTTCCAAAAAATTGTAGCTAGATCAATTTTAAAAAGGAACACATTTTTGAGGAACACCTCGTGGGGTGCTCTTCACATAATATCGCACACTTCTGCCTTTTCCGATTTCAAGTTTTCAAAAATTTACTAACTCACGGTTGTTAGAAGCGTATATGGGTACCCAATACGTCAATTAGCGAGCCTATACGTCTTGGTATCCGCGTGATCAGTCTATTGATCTGATACTGAAATATGTAAACGATACAACTGCTGGACGCACGGTTAGTTAGCGCGCCCCCGGGTCTTTGGTAGACCCGTTGTCGTGCGTCAATGTAGTACAATATAATGCGCGAGTCGTCGCTAAACATGACATCGTTTCAGTTTCCTTTGGGCAAGACTGGTCCGGTGTAGTTTTGGGCCCATTGGAGCAGTAAGCACTGTCTTCGGTTATCGTGTTTGGGACCAACGGAGGCTCTTCTTGGCCGAAAATGATTTTCGCGTAAATGTCGTAAAATCGTTTTGGCTCTTATCCCAGGATTATGCCGACCATGAAATGTCCCTGCTGTCTGTACCTATATGTTTCAGGCGAATTTCGCAATCCTGATTAGGTGTCGTTATTTGCGGCTTACCATAATATAGGCAATTGCGGGTCGATCTGGTATCTTTTAAGCGTCCTACGAGACGTAAAACTATCGTCCGATGGACGTTAAAATGTTTTGCAACAGCATTTTGTGATGCTCCATCCATAAGCATGCATATAATTTGTTCCTCTTCACTACGGAAAACTGTTGCATCATTAACTTTTGGACGCAATCAATTTTTCTTCTTGACTTTAACTTTCTCCTTGTTATAAAATACAGCGACATGCTTTTCGCCACCATTGACAACGCGTATATGACAACAGGGCACTAAATAGTATATATCACATTTTATCAAGTATTGCCATTTTGATATTGTGTATTGACGATTCAATACACCGTATAGTTGTTAAAATTCTGTTAAATATACATGCCAAATTTCAGAACGATTTGGCTGTAATATTGTGATTTATCTAAAAAAATAAAATAAAAATGAATAAACGGTTCAACTTATTTGTCTTTAAGTATATATAAATATATACTTGTTCGATTTTCACATTTTTCATGAATCACTTTTTAGAATAACCTGCTCAACTCGGTGACAAATATAAATTACGAATAGTCTCGTTAAAAACAAATACCATACAAATTCGAGATATATTTTGTGACCTAGACTTGATGCTTATTATATTAAAACGGGATTTCGCTTTTTACCATTGGTGTACTAATTTTAGTTAACGTTGCTGTATGGAATCCAGACACGAACCATCAGCTAAATGTAACAGCAGCGCCCGGAAACATTCGAAATTTTTCCCTGAGGCCAAGTTGCGAATAAGCGGGACAAGACAAGAATCACGAGTGAGGAAGTGATTTACATCACAGGAACCAAAAGGTCGCTGTTTGAAGCTGTCAAGAAGAGAAAGCTGTCCTTTTGTGGACATGTCATGAGACATGATTCCCTGCAAAGCGATCTACTGAAGAGGGATGCCAAGTCAGCAATGGTGTGACAACATCACCGAATGGACGGGCCTTAGCTTCGAGAAGGCAAAGCGTACTGTCCAAGACCGAAAGAGAAGGAGGTTCGTGACCGGCAACGTCTATCGGCACACCACTTGGTAAGGTAAGTATAATTCTTATTTTCGTTATAGACATAAAACACCGATTCTAAGTGTCTACCTTCTTTACTTCTACGGCGTATATATTAGTTATAATATCGGGGAATTGTGATTTCCTAGAAACTGTCAATTGTGAACCATCGGAAATCCATTCTTAATATATCCATAACATTAGGGAAACTAAAAGATTTTCACGTGTTTCGGTAAATATAAATTGGTTTGTAAGACATAATTGCATGCTTGCCTCGATTACTTAGATCGAGTCAATTTCTCAGCACCTTTTCGATGAATTCGGTATCGGCAAGGTACTGAGAAATCACATTTCCTTAGCTCTGTCAGAGAGGTCTATGTGACTATCGGAAAGCTGAAAACGGCGACAAGATGTATACTAACAACAGACAAAGACTGGCAAATGCGGTCGGTTGTAATCAGGCAACTAACGTTCCCGCAGTATATAGCTATCACGAATCTACGACCAGACATATGGCGTGTTGAGGTTCGTGGTTTCAAGCGACCAATGAGCGCTGCTCACGCTTGTGTTAGGATTGCAGTTCACGTGCTTGACTAATATTGATTGAGCCTTGCTCACAATCTATCACATATTTTTCTAAATCAGAATATGTGTTTGTGACCGTCTAAATACTGGCCATTCTTTTTTCACATGCACATATCAAGTACTGCATTTATTGAGTTAACTGTAGTTAACTTGGTTTATGTAATTTTAATTTTCAGGATTCATGCATGTGTTGTTATATACATGTATGTTTTATTCTGTTTAATCTATTCGTTAGTGATGTTAGATATTGGTTGAAAAATCAAATTTTTAATGATTTCAAATAAAAATGTTGGAAAATGCGGACGCACATTTTACGTCATTATTGCAGGTGACCTTGTCGCCACGTCGTAAAAGTGTATTTAAATTAACGGGCGAAGCATAATGAGAACAATAGCCAGAAAGAATGTGAGAGGTCCGGACACATTAAAGATATATTCTCAAAAGTAACTTTTACCCTGGTGTCCAACCATATGAACCTGATTATTGCACAATATTGGTAATGGATACCTTATCATCATCGAAATGTTTTGGGATTCCGGTACTCAAAAGGAATTAACACCATCTATATATAGTAATTCCTTTCCAAATAATGCACCCATTATTTAAGATTAATGTTTTTTCCATTATATCAATACCTAAATGATCTAAACAATCAAGGGTGTCCTATGGGCTATATTCAATGGTACAAATAACAACGAAAGCGCCATGATATGTACTTATTTGTACACCAAAATTGTATGTTGACAATATTTCTTAAAATGTAATTTTGAAAAGTCTGGTTATCAGCAAACCTAAAATTCAGTAATTATATGGTTTAAGTTGTTTTCTCTTTTTCTCTGCCAAACGCCCTCCTACCTACTGTTTTCATGTGTCACATTTACAAATCATCTTGCTTTGATTTGGGTGATAGCATAGCCGTCTAGATTATTTTTGGAGAGATTGTGAGCGTTCCAAAATTCGAGAAATCTCGCTGAAATTGTATATTATTGCTCGATAAGATCCAATTTAATGTTCAATATTTAATATGATATAGCTAAAGGTCAATATGTAGGCAAAATTGCATAGTTACTTTGTTAGCTTTATAGAATAATTAAGTCACAACATAGATGTAATAACTAATATGTAATAAAACCTGAAATTTCAATAATTTGCTTCAAAGCAAAGTGAGGTAGAAGTCTACTGCACAGTGGACACGACGAGCATTGATTATGTGTCACATGCAGTGCTTTTATATAGCGAGCCTTGATTGATGACGTCAATGACGTGTACAGTATAAATGAGACACACCTTTAAATGAGCTAATTAGGGGCCAGTGATTCCTCTCAGTGATTTCAGCAAGGCGAAGAAAAATGTTATTTCGATTTAGGGGTGGGTGTCTTGAAAGTTAAATATCTTCTAAACCATTTATCAAATCGTTTTCTAACTACCCTATGCACCACCTTCGATAGTTATTTCATATTATCGTTTATAAATCAGGGTCGGTTATGATTCGTTACATATAGAAAATCGATTCACGGGAACAAATTCAATTTTATCGAGTGATTGCAATACCTGCATTTTTTCGTAAACGAAAAGATTGCAGATAATTATGTATAATTCAAAGATCCATGAATTAATTTCTAACGATAGATGGAGTATAGAGTTATATACTTATATATCTAAATTAAGCTTGAATGGAAACAAAATCAAGAAAAAAGGTAAGTTGGTCCTCAATTATAGTCATTATTTTGAAAGTAATTAATAATAAAGCATCAGAACGTAACCAGAATTGACGAGAAAGTGAAGATGTGCAAGAAAATTAATCAATTACATGAAATCAGATGATTCAAGAAGACATATTGCTTTAAGTCAAAATATAGACCAACCACTGATAACAAATTAGTTGATTAATATGCTCTTTATATCAGTCAAGCGATTGTTTTTGTCTGTCTTTCAATCATTTTGTGTTCTTAAAATAGTAGCGAGAGTGCTTTGTGGAAGACAAGTTAAATGATAATGAAAGATAAATGAGGTCTACATGGTCATATACTATTGTCTTAAGAACACAATTTAAGTATTAATTAACCAATGAGAAATATAAGTTTTACCTCATCATTATTCAGAATTGTTATAAATTGCATATAGTGGTCTAATCAAAAGCCATGAATAACGGTGACAAAGACATTCTCTTAATGAAACCTACGACTTTACGTTTTATATCTTATTATTTTGCTTAAATGAAATTTAAGAATTCTTTTAACTGTATTTTTAAAACAAATACCCAGAGACATTTGAAGATTTGATATTTGTTTCCCGTTTGTAAATAGATTACATATTTGATTACACTTAAACTGGAACGATATTGTTTTATCATGCTTATAACATTTTGGGAAATAACAAACACTCAATACCAATTTTAAAACTCATATATGAATGGATGATTTCTTATAATTTCGATAATTTCGGCCCGAAGCACATAAAATTGGAATATAATTTGCTATGAATAGGCATTTTATAACAATAAAAATCCATTTAAGTTTCAAATTTGACTAGCGCGACCTGTTTAAATACAATTTAAATGTGGATATCATTATGTCGCGTGATTAAAAATTACACCATTAGATTTAGAATTTTTACGATTTATATTTGATATCGTTACTGTTATTAAGATAATTTTTATTTGTTGATTTTCGAAATTAACATGTATTTAGTTAGGCAGACGGAAAATGGTGTTTTTATAGAAGGTCCGAAACGGTTAACAATGGGCTGGCTCACATTGTCGCTTTGGAGGGTCGTGTCAAAGACAAACAAAACAATGTTGTTTGACAACTGGGGTTGGCATTTCAATATATTGAATTTAGGCCTTCATTGATTTATGGGGCTTAAGGATCCCTATATTCATAAGTTGTTATGTTTATAAGTTGGGTCACATGTACATCAAATTTCAAATACCGATTATATGACATTGGCTATTTGTAACGCTTACTGCTTGACATTTTCTTTTAAAAGGACCTATGCAAATGATTGGATATTCTCAGTACTGTTCTATATACATGCCAAACATATTTGCAAAATAAAGGGCGGGAATGGGGTTATTGCTTAGATATAGATAAGAAACTTCTCGTTATAAATTTGGCAAAATTATTTTAGAAATATCATGATGTCATCGTAAAAATTCAATTCATGTTTATGCTGAAAATGTTTGGTTCAAATCCTCAAGTATAGATTATTTGTTCGGCAACCAGGTCGCAGCCAATATGCTAGGATATCAGTATAACTTAATCGAATGTAAAATTTCACAATCATTTGAATCGATCATCACATGCACATGATTAATATGTTTAAGGTCTCCACTTTAATGTTATTATAACCCGTGCCTTTATTAAAGCTAGCCCTTTCCAATCTATCGTATTCAATATTCAGTAGACAAGGATTTTTTATACTATTTGTTCATACAGACGCACAACTTATTTATACAAATGTTAGATGTTTTACTGCTGAATAACATAATATAAACAAAACAAACAATAAACATGACAATTCTTTTTAAGAATATCATTTGCTTTGATCAATGTTATTATTGTAAACAATTATTGTTTTGTGACCTCATCGCTTAGCGAAAGAAAATAAATTCGACATCACCATTCGATCACGAGAATATTCTAGCATTTGAGCTTCAATCTGGTAGCCGATTTAATTAATTTGATTGTGGTCCAGAATACAATAATATATCGTATGTCTTAATTTAATATTTTTGATGACATCCTGATATATTGCCAACAGTTTATAATTGCAATAACAATTTATAATAGCATGTTGTTTACAATTTTTGAAACAACATCCTCTTTCCCGCTCAGTATTCTCAATATAAGTTTGGCATGTAAAAGGGAACAACACAACTAATATTCTTACCTGCATGAGTTTGGAACTAAAAGTCTATTTAAGAAAAATGAGTGACAGTGTCAAATTATTTTTTATCAAAATACGTTCATAATTTGGAAATTCAATGTACATTCCTTTTTTGTATTTTGCCTTGTACAAATTGGTGTAACCCCTACGAAATTCAAGGTTTATTCATTGGACCTAGCCTAAAAAGTGGTAAACCGAGAGTAAAAATGTTAGTTTTTTATGCCTAAATCTATGAATATAACAATTTCAAATGCAAATATGATTATAATAAGAATATCGTTTTTGCAGTTTTTCAACAAAATTTAGAAATTTTCTAGATTCTTGAAATATTCCCAAGTGTGAACACATTTAGAGAAAAACCTCACAGTTCTAGATTTTTGCTCTTAGTAAATAATTCACCTCTTTATAACGTGCATGCATTTTAACATCACAATATTGAAGACGAAACGAATTATCGAGGTTAACGTACATTGATTAAGCATATTAGTTTAACACGTGTATTTTAGGTTTGATTAAAGCGGTTTCTTTAAGATCCACAAGTAGCTTAAACATTTTAGGCCCAGAAATCACGTTAAAATGACATGGCGTATACGATTTATATCTGCGTCACCACAACTTGCTACTTTGTTATGTTTATAATCATAAAAGCACATTAAGTGAATTTAGAAATATAATTTTTAACATTTTATAATAAAATATAAGAATTTAACATGCTTGAAAGGAACTAATGGTTTTAACTAACTGAATGGAAGATATGTGAAAATGGATGTTTCAGGGATTGAGATAAATTATAAAAGTCATAGAAAGTTATATGTTTGATTCTTCAAATGATAATTGTCCAGAGACAATTACATCGGAGCTATGGGTGAAAATTTATTTGAAAGATAAAGTACATGAGTAAATGCTTTCGAAACAATGTATATTTAAACACAAACTAATATATATTTTTATATTTATTTAATATACTCATTGTTGAAATACTAGGTGGCGTTAATACACAATTTAGACAAGATTAATTTAAAAATACAGGGAATAAACATATATGAATGACACATCATTATCAGATTTTACAAAATTTGAAAGTGATATTCACTTTTTAAATATGTAAATGCAGGTGTAAATATTGTGTCAACAGCTATATTTCTCTGATTCCTCATAATCTATTTTCACTGATAAAAAAATGTAGTTAAAATTTTCCTCTGGAGTATTCTGGTTGATTACAGCGTTAAGAAATTCAAACCGCTCAAATCCAGGCATTTATCAAAAACATATTTCATTGAAACATATTTCTTTTTTTCTTGTTTCTTGAAAAGTATACTGACCACAAACAAGAATAAATCGAAACCCATGTCTTATCAAAATGTGCATAATTAAGTGGCTGATTATCATATTGCGCTAGAAAAGGTATCTTTCATTATTCTGTAATTTAAGAAAAAAAGTTAATCATTTTCTTTTGTTTTACACAATAGATGAAGGTTAAAGTGAATACTTTCGTCCCTCAGTTTATTTTTTGTTGTTGTATATTTCTTCTAAAGTAGTTAATTTAAGCTTGGATTGAATATCTGTTGTTACAAATTTACTTAATTTGACAATTAATTTATTGTTTGCACTTTTAGCACATAAAATGTTAAATGAGTGAAATATTCTTTTTTTTTTAATTAAAGAAAGCAAGCTATACATATTATATTTGTGTTTAAGTAAATTTGAATAACTTTTACAAAATGCGATCTACATATAAATTTTTGTCATTTAAATGTCCATAGATGCTTCAAAATGGTTTATTTTTATCAAAGATTGTTTGTCATTGTCATTTAAAACGTTATAGATATATTTGGCAATCCAACACTTTTAAATTTGTACATTTTTGTTACATTTCGGCTTTCAAAATGTTCACCCTAGATGTATTATATACTTTGTGAACGTTTACAACTGTAAATGAGTTTTGAGTCACTTAAAACATTTACTTCGCTTATTGAAAGTTAATTTAAAACACACAAATTTTTACCAAATATATATATTTTTTCTTTGGAGTCAAAATGAACTGACATAAAAGAAGGTTGGTGTTAAGATAAGTCGAAATCATATTGTGTGTTGACAAGGATTTCTTGCGATCAGTTTCATTATATGTTGCACCGTTCGAGGAATCATGAAATAAAAACAAATTTCATGTAATTGTTACTTATTTTACAAATAAATATGTTTGTTTGTTTTTTTTGTCTTTAACATATAGCTTTAAATCGACTAAGTCAATCTATTGTATAGATATTTTTCAAATGAGATTTTATATGAGTGATTGCTAAGATGAGTTTGCATATGTTGTGGCACATCGAACTGCATTTAATTTAAAATATATTAATTACAAATAATAACCAACACATATAAACAATTAAGATATATAAACGGTATCCGCCCAAAAAGTTTCCGCCCAAAAAGTTTCCGGCCATAAAGTTTCTAAAAATAAACATGTAATGTATTGTATATCTATTTGAAAAAAAACATGTGTTCAAGTAAAATTATGTTTTATGATTAAACAGAATATTATTATATCACACCGAAAAAAAATAAGTATTAACTATTCAAGCAATATTTACATATATGTTGCAATATCTAAATGTGAATTTCTGGCTTTGTCGTATACATATGATATTCTCTGTCATTTATATATTAAGTTAAAGTTATAAAACATATATTTATTTATTTAACCTAATGACATATTTCATGTGAAAAATACTAACGGATTCAATGGATTTGCAATATTCATATAATTTATAAAAATAGTATATTTCCAATAGTATATAGAATAGAATATAAAATATTTAATTATAAACTGCGATTGACCAATTTTCACTTCAAAGCAGATTTTTGAACGAATAAGCATGTATATAAAAATAAAAGTTAAAAACTAAAACTGATTTCACAATAACAATATATGAAAGAAAAAAATATTAATTAAACAAGATTGCTCTCATTTCGTTTTATTTGTTTTCTTGTTTGTTTGAATTCTATAGGTTCTAATTGCACGATATGTACGAATAACGTTATGCGGTAGTGTTTTTGATTACCTCCGTTAATTTGTTTATTAGATCAAATATGTAAACATTGACGTTACAATATACTTTTATTTATTTTAACAGCTGTTCCTCGTTAAAATTAGATATACATGTAGTTAAGATAATAATATCGAATTTTAATACGGTTTTGGCTCTTTATAATTGAGGTTTTTGATTTTAGCTATATACATGTGTATGTTTTATATTTCTTTTTTTTTCTCTAAACTAAGTCTCCAAACTTGACGATGTTGGCCGAAAGCTTTCGTCCAATTAATTTTACAAAATTATATTGTGTTTTTATTTACTCAAACGATTCCTCTTAATTTAGTAAAATACATCATTGGTACCCTTTTTAAAAACTTGATACAAATTTATTTGAAAATTTTTAGCCAAACAACATTTATATTGCAACATATTTAAAAAATGTGGCGCTGAATTAATTGTTTAAAAAACTTGATGTAAATATACAGTTTATTCTAAACAAAACATTAAAACCATTAAAATATATTGAATAAAATGCTACTTTGTCTTGTCGAAAAATAGAGTGCTTACCATAAATGACGCATTTATTCATCCAAAATTTGCCTTTATCCATTTAATTGAAAAACGGAAATACAAAAATACGAACTGATTCGGTGGCGGACAATATGCATGAAATATGATAGACAAATGAACAAATGCAACATTTAAAAATTGGGTGGCAATATAATACGTTGTATTCGAGTTCGAGTTATCGCATAAGTTAAAGTCGATTTGTCCTTGTGTTTATATGTTTATAATATGAGATATGCTATACATTGTTAATGGCCTACTATCAATTGTTTACATGAAAACGTTATAGAGTACAAAGATGAAAAAGGACTAATGAATGCAATATATACTAGCCGCCAAAAGAAAGTATAATCTTATTTCAAACATATAATTTTATTATTATTATTTATTCGATCATTTTGCAATTTACAGAGCATATTATTTTATTTTTTGCTGAAGATTTTTTTTGAAACATCGATTATCATCATTGGTTTAAAATTTCTGAAATGTTAAAGATGACTACCCTCAGCCTGTTGCCATGCATAAATGGCAGTTAACGGTAAAGTCATGAATAAACGGGTCAATGTAACGATTGGTTGTTAGGTTTTCGTCGATACGCCGTAGCTAAGGCTTCTAGCCGTATCGGATGACACCTCAAACCATAACAGAACCTTCTCAGAAGCGGTCAACTTAGTTTAAAGAACAAGCTACAAAATGATCCCCGAAGCCCCTACACGCCCCTTGGCGGCCATATGAGTGGTTCAGTTGAAAAAGGGCTCGACGCTAAATGTCAAAAGGGCGCTATGCGAGAGGCTTCATATCAATAAGGCTAGGACTTCGCGGTTTCGAACGTACGTTCTGCGTAAGGCGCTATCCGTTTCCGCGCAAACGTCGTTTAAACGTTTTTGGACTAATCCGACTATTTGTCGGGTCTAGTGATTCAGTCGCTTTGACCGCCTCACGGCGAAACCGGCTACACAGGTATAACATCTGGATCTCTCGATCCCGATTCGACAGTTCTAACTTGCACCGCCGACTCTATTGTCTATCCTTGTTACTCCCTATGGACTTATTGTGATGTTGCAAACAATAAATATAGCTTTTAACAATTACAAGTGGCTTACTAGTGTGCTTAAAGAATTACCGGTTTTCAGCATCCCCATAGCCTGATCACAATAATGTTGATGGGTGCGTGACATGGTTATGTGTGTTTTGTAGAATTGGAAATAAATTTGGAAAACTGGCATAAACGTTACACTCTTTAGTCTACAGTCCCAAATTATAATCAGAATAAGCATAACCGATTTCCACTTAAAAATAAGGTGTTAACCCCTACTCAAAGATAGCACCTTAACCATTAATCTATTGGCATAAAACTATAGAATTGGATAGAAAGCTACATTTAATGACAATGGTGAAAATTTCAATCAAGTATATTGAGAACTCGCGAAGATATTCACCAATTTAGGATTATACTTTCTTTTGGCGGATAGTATATAAAATACAAAATTGTTTTGTGATAGGTTTTGTTTAAATAATAAAATTGTACGTTGGAACGCAAATACAAATCAATATATAAGTTTTTTATTGCATTTAATTGGTTTACGCGTTTTGGTAAGTGTGATTAAATTTGTTGTTATTATTTTTCGTAAAGCTAGGGCCCTTATAGAGC
>LQRL01061034.1:5175-15502 GCA_001703475.1 Hydroides elegans
TTCGAATTTCTTATAAATGCACATACTCAATATCCAACAATTGATATGCACGTGAAATTTTGCTTTAAATAAATATGTTCCTCACATATTTCGATACTGTCCTAGATGATCATGACAGAGTAAATAAAGAATCAATTGAATATCATTAAAATATAGATCCTGTCAATGAGCTACTTTTTTGCATATCTGCCAGCAAATATGTTTCGAAGGTTTATTTTGTAATTGATTCCCAATATGTTTCTTGGGGCTATTAAGCAAGTGTCAATAGATTAGTTGTTTGTTTATTATGAAGTGAGGTTATCATATAAGAAGACAGTTACTTTTCAAATGCTGTAAACTGATCTGATCAAGAATATGTCGATTCATATATATCTCTATTGTTCTATTCTTATTATGAATTCTTAATAGCATATCAATAATATTATAAGAGTTAAGTTCTTATAAATAGTGTTATCATCCTCTAAACGGAGGAACAAAGTACCAAATTGATTAAAAAAACATCGAATATTCTTCAATTGGTTATTTACATAATGATAGGCGAATAGGCAAACGATTAAATTAGTATGTTCACATTGCTGTGGTAGACCTTGTTAAGTATATTACATGGATCAATCATTATGTGACAATTTGCGAAATATTTTGGCGAAACTTGTTTAGACAATTTTACATGCTGTTACACTGAACCCTTAGATTTTATGTAAACATAAACTCCATTTAGATGCACATGTAAACGCACCGATATTTATGCATTGTCTAAATTAATTTTGTAAAAAAAATGTAAAACAATTGATAAATATCATATAAAACATTATTTTACAAAATTGGTTTAGACAATGCATAAATATATTTATATCAATAAAGAATGGTTTGAAGTCGAAACCTTTAGTGTTGGGATATATGTTTACTTATAATAATTTTCAAATCATATGTTAAGCATATGGTTGACATTTTTGTAATCGTGCACGGCATTGTGTACCGAATTCCTTTATACTCTACTAACTATATGTGTCATAATAATTCGATGATATTTTATAGATCTACATTCCTTGTTTAATCGTCGCATCAAGCAACTGAATCTGAGCATGAGACACTTTTTTATTAAAGTATTAAGATATGTATTTAACTGTCGAACTTTTTCTTATGTGATTTTCAGGATTAAAACGGAAAGTTTTGTCAAAATAATTAACTCTTGTTCATAAGATCTTTTAAAATCGACAATGTATAGCACATTTAAAAGCACCGAAAACGAGAAAGCATTTTTGAAATGCTCCAATTGCAGACAGGAATATAGAGACTTGAATGTGCTTGTTTGTAACCACAAACTTTGTGATGCTTGCTATAACATTAAGAAGTTCAGTGTAAATAATAAGGAGGCGATTGTCTGCCCAATTGAGAGCTGTGTGCTGTTTTCGGATGAAAGAAGCGTTAGAAAAACTGCATACAGAGCAATAACGGATGTATTGGTATCTTCAAACGAACAGCGGATATTGCAATCAGTTGAAGAATTTCAACAAAGTCTTGATGACCAAGAAGTTAACCTGAATATGCAAATCAATAAATTAAAAGTAGAAGTTGAAAGCACCACAATTAGTGTGGATGAATCAAAAGGCGAACTTGATCAGCTTTATCAGAAACGACAGAATGAACTTAAAGCTCACTTTCAATCTCTTGAGAATGATCTAATAGAACAAGGAGTGAGACGAAAAGAACAATTGAAGTGTCTTGTTGGATTGATACAGGACATGAAAGATCTTCTAAGAAATCAGCGGCAACTATTTGTTGATATCCTACGGAAAAACGTAGAGAGTCTTAATATTGGCGAACTGACTGAACAAGTAGGAGATTTGATCTGTAAAAGCGAACCAATTGAGACGGAAACACATTTACAAGAAATGCTTATCGAAATCAACCCTGAGGAAAACTTCAAAATTACAGATGAAATCTCAATAACAGCACCGGCTCCAGAATTAACACGCCATCAGAAGGTATAATGCGTCTAGTTTTATAATAAAGCTTTGTTTATCGATACCATTAGTATTCATTTGAGCATATGTTTGTTTATACAATGTAACCCTTGAAAATATACCCATAATGATGGCAATAAACTGTCAATAGTCTTTCATTTATATTCAAAGCATAAGTAAGATTCATGATCAATAATTATCAATCATTATGTATTATTATACGAAAAATGTATTGAAATAAATATAAGATAATCTAGTATCAAATTTTGTCTTTTTGATTTATTCATTTATGCTTTGAATATCGCAACAAAGTATAATGTGCATAATAAAATTGACTTTACAAATACAAATGATATGCTTAAACATATAAAATCATTCATTGTAGAGATAATATAAACCTCAATGTTTAATCCTAGATCGATGTTCAAACGCCAATCTATCATCGATTATTTCATATCGATCCTGTCAAATAAAATTTGATTCATTAACTTGTTGTAATATTGTTTAAATTTGTTTATTTTAGTGACATTGTCTCTTCCCGTAACCAAGTTTTGTTTAATATGTTGCGAAGCTCTCAATTATTGAAAAGAAAAGACTGCATGACTGCATAAGCAAATAGAGAACGCATTTTACTCGAAATAAATATAAAAAATAAAATAATGCAGAGTTTTATGAAATGCTATAAATATTCTCTTATTTCAGAGTAGACCTGATGACGAGCAACTTGTGGGACTCTCAGCACAGCAGATTTTGGGTGAACGTTCATATAATTCATATTTTCAATTTCCAGTTGTAGTTTTGAATATATAATTATGTTCTGATATGTATAGACAATATTGTTGCCATGCTGCGCTGAAAGTCGTTTTAATACAAGAGATAAAACCAAACTCAGTATTTTTTCAACTGATTTAAGAATTCGACAAGGCATTTGATGGATTTTCCGAAAATGAAAATGGTGATCTCAACGACCTTGTAAAGAAACTTGAAGTTGGATTGAATGCGGTTGGACTTGAGCTTACAACGAAACAAATTACGGAGCTTCTTGTAGAATCGGAAATTGATGGTATAAACCTTCTCCTAGATAGTTTATTAGCAATAAGTTACAATTGCAATTTATTATAAGACCATAAGTGTTTATTTACGTTTTTGCCTGGCCTTATAACGTTACTGATACTGAAAAAAATAAAATCAGGAACATTATATAATAATATAAATACCTTATTCCTGAAAGATTATCCTAGCTGACGCGTTAAAACCTTCATAAATGTAGTCTTGATCACACAAGTTTAATTATCCCTTTTTGTTGCAGGAGAACCTTTATTTGGTAGAATTCTCCACATTATTGAAGTAAAACTCATTTCCAACCTGAAGCAAAGATCGTTTTGACGAAGAAAAACTTCCAGAAGTCTAACGGTTAAACCCAAAATGATAAACCAATTACTTTGTTTAGAATAGTTTATCTTTATCAGCGTAATCATTTTAGTGCGAGTATTGATATGTTTAAACACTCAATTGTTATTTTGATAAATTGAACTAAAATCTAAATGTATACTTAATAAAGTAAAAAACACGGTTCAATCACCAGACTCTCACAAAAATGATAAATATGAAAATGCTGCTCTGTGTCATTGTAAATAATTCATGGGAATTTTTAATAATATTGTGTCCAATGTTTATATCTAAAGCCATTCATGTATATTTGTATAAGCATTTAAATTATAACTATTCTACAGTATATACATTAAAGTACATAAAGTATACTAAACAAGAGGTACATATTATTGTATAAACACTGCATTGTTCATACTTCCATTTAATTGCTTAGGATACGATCTGAATGGAGACGGCTTTATCACAACTGATGAGCTCCGTCAAGCGTCGAATCTCAATGCACAACAGATTGAAGAAGTGATGAGAGACAACGATATTGATGGAAATGGACAAATCGACTTTGAAGGTATGTAACTGCCTTTGAAATATATATGTAATTTATGCTATATATTGCTATATATATATTGTCAAATATCTTATAAGTTGAGTACTTTGATAGGAATCTTACGTTTTTTTTTTCAATCGCCTAGGGTTTATAACAAAAGTCTGCATTACAACTGCAAGGTTGAATAGAAATAATATCCACTTTTCGTAATCGAGAAAAATTATTGATCCGAGGGAATGCAAAATCATTTATTTGCTGAGGACTTTACTAGTTTTGGTTATTGCACTGGGATTCAATTGCATATCGCACAGGCAATCAATTGAATAAAATGTCGCAATATCAATTCATTGGATGATATTTCCCATGATATATTTTACTTCAGCCATGTTAGAAAAAAGAATCATTCATTTAAATAATGTCTGAAAAAAAAATAATAATGTAAATGAGATATGTTTTAGAGTTTTGCAAGATGATGCACTCGGAATGAAACTATCTGCCAGAACGCAAGATGTCAAGAGGTCCAGACTTTAGAACTATATAATCAGTAAAGTAATTGGATTATACATCGGGTGATTGACAATTCACAGTTGACTTAATGTATATATGTATCTTGTTATGTATTAGTAATTTGATTTGCATTTATGCTTATATATGATGTTAAATTTTATTCAAACGTAACAATAAAATTGCTTTCAGAATAATGTGATAAGGATATTTTTGTGTGCAAGTATTCACCAAAACGACTTCTGTAAACACAAATGTTCTGCATTTAAAACCATTTCTTATATAACGAAATTATTCTTGTAAACATAACGCATAAGTTAGAATAAGAGTACATTAGATTTAAATAGCAGTAATCACATTGAAATATGTTATTCCAAATGTTAGATCGCTTGTTTGGGCAATTATTAATACTCATAACCCCCCTTAAATTATATTCTTTTCAGATGATTGCATTAGTGTGAAATGCATTTTATGTGTGTATGAATAGAATAGAATTGTTTCTGTACTTAGTCTATGTATTCACTCCAAATGGTTCCTGACATAAAGGAAATGTTTGACATTCATTCGATAATGGCTATTTTGATTGACCTAAAATAGAACCTGAAATGAACGATCACTCAAACCCATGCACTCATTAACACGTAAATGCTTTCTCGTGCTCGTGCAGTTTTTTCTTCAAGAGAACCACCGATTTTGATTTTCATTACATTATATTTCCCTGTGATATATGACATGTGTTTGATTCAATGTGTATAATCAATTGTATGATCTACTTATTAAAGTGGTATTGACGGTATGTATGCCTCAAAGCATGCAATGAAGTGTTCTATATATTGATGTGATGAGTTACACTACTATTGGATCGGGAAATATGCAAGTAGTGAAACAACATTTTTGTGCTTTCCAATGCAGTTCTACGGTGAATATGCAGATTAAACCACGGTTTTAATTCGTATTACACGTTGTTTTGAATAGGACTATTTTTTACTGCTAGCAAAATTTTTCTGCAACCCCTATAGTCTGTATTTTACTACATGTATCAGATTTCAAACTAATCTACTGCTTTATTGGTAAAATTTGATTCAATTATTCTATTAATAAGACAAATACGTTGGACCCTATTAAGATTAGCTTGACATCAATTGTATACACTAACGATTTTTGTTGTAATGAACCTTGTATGTGCTTTATGGGAACCTTAAAACAAACTCTTTGGATATCAATATATCTCTTCGGACTTTCTCCTAAGTCACGTTTCTGTACTAGATCAACTCACCAAATTATAGACACCATTGTTTTAATTGAAAAGTTCATTTTTATCTAATGGCTACGACATTAACGTGCAGTACATGTTTCATTCACATGGGATCAAAGAAAAGGAATTTCCGATGGAATATTTCATTCAATATTTGGCGATACAATTCAAATACAAATATATATTATGATGGATAGAGATGGTCAGTGTTATTGTAAGAGTCAATACCAATAACAGTTATCTGAAAGGAAAAATAAACTCATATCGATGCTCCATAGATATTCTAACATATCCACCGAACGTTTAGTGAATCACTTACATATTTGTGATGTTAATATAAAAAATGAAAATCACTGATCCAATTCAGCGAATACATGAACACTCATTTCGTTTAACTTTGCGATCCTTAAATCGCAAAATTATAAAAAAATAGATAACAGACGCGCCAATACGGATGATTAAAAAACAATCATTTGCCTTTATTCCTTGTTGAAAGTATCGCTTCAATTAATTTACGCACTTACACACAAAACATGTTATAAAATTTATTTTAGTTATTGTTTGAGTAGGAAAGAAGTCAATTGAGGAACAAAGATGACATCAAACCATAGACTAAGCTTAAAAACATTGCGCAATGGATTGATTCGAATTGAAAAATGCGTTATAAATATTGAACAAGCAATATTCAATTACAAATCTTCTTTTTAAAATAAGTAAAGGTACAAGAATAAATCAACCGCAGTATGAGGATGTGTATTTATGCATAAATAGTTCAAATAGATTCAGGTTACTGATTCAAGGTTTTTCAAATAAAATAAAATCTTTATCTGATGCTCTTTTGTTTAAATAGTAAAATAAAAGACACCATAAGCAAAACCAACCATTAAAACTGATGAAACCACAAAACAAAGGTATGTTGATACCTTTAGCATTACTTTTAACGTTCCTTTTAACGTTGATTGTTTTGGATTAGTTTATTAATGTTTGACACGTATTCCCAGTATCTTGATAGTTTCAAATATTGTGGTTTAGGCTTGTTTATATGGTAGGTCCGGAAGAAATTGTGAAACGCATTTTGATTCTTATTGACTGATCGCTAAAATCAAAATTTGGTAATAGATCAATCATCGTTAGATGAATTGATCAATAAAACCATTCATAGAAATCCTTTCCAAGTAAATTCGATTTAATCATGTTTCGTTACTTAATCTGAAGTTGCATTTTCTCATCAGTTTTTTTCTCTCGTAACATCATAGTTCATTATAGATGAAAAAGGGAAGGTCATGATAAAATGTTACTCGGAAAAGGCAAGTTTTTAATGTTACGGCACAACGACCAGTGTACCGCGCAACGACCAGTGCGTTACTGCATAGGCACATAGAGAACGCATTTTACAAATAAACACATATTAGAAATGTGTGTTGTGCCACGAATGCTACACGACATTGGACTATTGAAGGATTAGCCTGAAGATCAAACCTTGTTGCACTCCCAATACAGCAGATTGCTGATGAATGTTGATGCACAATATTTGCTCGATCAATCTGATTTTATAGTCTTAGATAAATACTATTCAATTCGATAACTTATCAATTTCAAATTATCTAAGAATTTACCTAGGTATTAAGTTATTTTCTGAGTATGGTGACTGTAATATCGTTGATCAAATTGCGGTCGTAATGAGTGCGATTTGACTTGGCCTTAGGGCTGGAGACATGCAAAATGAATGATTTAAAAGTTTATAGTGTTATGATAACGATAAGTTGAAATAAGATATATACAAATAATATACATTTAGTAAAATAATTATGTCTGCAATATAACAACTCTTCCGTCAAGCAATTATACGGCTTGCAATCATTGTATTGATGTGGTCAATATTATGCTATAAAAATATGAATAACTAATGTTCTCAAAACTGTTCACTCGAAATATATATATGATAGAAAAATAATGGAATATCTGTAACATAAAATTCAATACACATTAACGTGGTGTCGCGTTTAAGAATAAAAATCCTAACCAAATCACCATAAGCCTCTTAAGTTTCTTTTCAAAATGGTATGCTTTAGTTATGTACTAGTATGAATCAAAACATGTGAAAACATTCTTCTGATTCAACAAAGTGTTTATGTATATGAATATATGTATTTATTAAGGGATTTTATAAATGGTTCCTACATTTCAATAATTCTTTACTATAACCTTATTTGATTTGCAATATTTGTAACCATTGTATTAGCTTATTCATTACAATGGTTTATGTCATTCAAATATGTTTTAAATGTGTGTGTCAATTCAAAGCATGTCAACTTCGAAATTAGATCAAATATGTTCGTGTTTGATAGTTTTTATTAAAATAAAGATATCCTATTGTTAAAAATGAGGTGAGATCAGAGACACATACTTCGCATTGTGTTAAAGTAGGTTTTGAAATTGACAAAGAACATGTATTGCACAAAATGCAAATATGTACGCTGTCTTTGATGTAAAACTTCCTATACCATGATTATTTTAGTGTGTAAAGATAAAAGTCTATTCATTCATGTAAACAATTTTATGAATGATACCTTTTCTCTTCTTTATTTAATATCACAGCTTCTTTGAATTACTTGAATAAGATAAGATGCTTTGAATGTGCTTTAAAATTTAGAACTAATTACATCTTTTTTTAATACAAAATATGTAGCATTTTTCTACTTTACTTTCCATAGATTCATTTAATAAACCTTTGATAAACCTTTCATCAAATAAACCTTTAGATTTAGATTCATTTAAATTCCTTTTAACACATACCTGCAAAAAAGCATATTTGTTTCATAAAAAAACATTCATTAATAATCTACACATATAGGCAGTGACTTCAAGTTCTCAAGTTGATGATTAATTTTGAGCTGCATTATAGATTTTGATGCTTGCCAAACTGCAAAAATGTTGAAATTAGTAATGCTTTATTGGATGAGTATAATATTAATGAGCGCAAAAGTTCAGATATGTCATTATAGCCCATGCTTACTATTTTAACTATGCAATTTATACAATTGTTTGACAAAAATGTATTTATTCACCAAGAATATATCGTTTTTTTATCTTATGCATGCCAAAAAATTATATTTGCTTAATTTAAAATATGTGAATTGTTGTCACAATATTGTTGATATTTGACTCGAATAAATTGACGATTTGAACAATATTCATATAATCGTAATTTTTTCGTAAATTATAGCTATGATAAGAAAATAGTAGTAACCCATTTTCTGTTCAACAAGTTTATAACTATTCAAGAGTTTGATACATCAACATTTATTTTTGAGAAAATATTTGCATTTCAGGGGCAATTCGAAGCAGGTATGTATATTTTTCTTCCCTTACATGTATCGTTTTAAGTATTATTGTATTGATATCTAAAGTTATATGTAAATAGTCTTAAAATTGCAAAGTATGTTATATTATCCTATTATTGCATTCTTGAATTATCAATTTTGTTAATATTTTTGATATGCATATGTTACTCAAATATAGCACAATTCATTCAAACCCTTTATATAATATTTAAACGTCAAATTTGTATATGCATTATTTTGATCTTAATGTATGCTTAGATACTGTAACAATTATTTTCTGGTTTCAAATTGGATTTTCTTGTACTCTTAAAAACATATTTTTGTTCATTTAATTTTCCACATTTCAAGCACATTATGCTGCATAAATTTGATTTCAACTTTGTGTTACGTAGCGCTATTTCATTGATATAGTTTTTGAATTTGAAACAACTGTCATGCAGCCTTATTCTAACGGATGCAGTTAGATCATAATTAATTCTATGTCCTCAAGCAGTTTTTAAAGTTTCAACTCCGATTTATTTCATTACACATTTTGTCCCATTATGTTTGAAATATCATCGGTCTGCACCTTTTGGTATATTTTATTTCTTGTAAAGCTGAACAGTCAATGTGCAATCGATCTATGTATATAAAAATATAAACAAAGACAATAATATATCCATGGATGTTTGCATAGTAATTATAGATGCTTTCAACACGATTGATCTTGGTGATGGGAAAATATCAATTGAAGAACTTGTTTGTAATACGATGGATTTACCAGTAGCCGAACAAACTATGATTGAATTCGACACTGATGGTATAAACATCTATTTATCATGACATTACCATATAATTTAGAAAGAGTATTTGCTTTAATACTGTTCTTTTGATAACCATATCTTTCAATATAATATGATATATTTTGAACATGCATGTTTTTATAATCTATCATAATCATATAACTTTAGTTCGGATTTTTCAATGTCATATTTTATTTCTAAGGAAATGGATTGGTGGATTTTGAAGAATTCTTTACTGGAACACTGACGGGCATGGGTTACCCTGATTTGGCTAGCAATGCGTTAAATGGTTTTGCATGTAAATTTCTCACTTTAATTCAATTTTACAAATTATCTTTGCATAAAAATTTCTCACTCCAATTCAATGTTACGAATTATCATCAGCAATGATGATGAAATGAATTCGACATATTCTAATTCGTATCCAATATAATATATATGATAAGGATATTATTTTTTTCATACAAATGAATGTATACATTTGACACTGATGACGATATATATATATATATATATATTTATAAATATCGTCATCATGAGTT
>LQRL01061042.1:0-22378 GCA_001703475.1 Hydroides elegans
TATATATATATAATAAATATATAAATAAATTCGTTAAAAAATTCAGTACCATTTATAACAATAATGATTCGTTATAGCAAGCACATTCAATTCCCATATGACCCATTGTTGATTGAAACTGACTAACTGTTATCGGTAAAAGTGTTTTGAAATTATAAAACAAAGTATCTCGTGAGCAAATGATCCGATTAAAATATTGGGGCAACACATAAAAGTACTACTTGAGTAGCCATATATCACAACAAATCGACAATCTAGTTCACCTGGTGTTAATGATTTCAAAAACACGATGTTGCTGTTTTATACCAAACATGAATGAAATGAATGCTAGTGCCGGAGAGAGACACGTTGAATTGACGCGTTTAATATGATCGATGATTGGTTAGAAGTTTAGCCAATGAGCTGATGCCTTGTTGCGAAGAAGGATACAAGATGAATATATAAACATCAACAAGGCCAAATAGCCGCAGTTGATTTTGCGTTAAGACGTAATATCATTTACATAAATTACTATTGCTTAGCCGTTTACACAAGTGATTTTAATTCCCACCATCATGAATTTTGTTATAATCATTGTAATTGTAAAGTTGATTGCACATGTAATGTGCATTCATTCAAAAGGAGTTTACTACACACTTACAACTAATAAGCGAGGAGTTTCAGAAGAAATATCACACTTAAATGTAGACAGCATCCTGCAATGTGCTGTTCAATGCTCTGCTACCCATGGATGCTTCCATGCAAATTTCAAAAACAACGGAAAATGTGAGCTTCTTCAGGGAGCTTTAGGATCTGATATTGCTACTGTAGACCAACGTTCTTCAAAATGTATATGTACGTTTCATGTTTTAATTAGCATTGCTTAATCTTATTTATTTTTCGAAAAATGTAATTATTCAATATGTTTTCGAAAGAGAGTTTTTAAAGTTGACTAGTTCTGCAGTATGCAGTATTAACAGTCAGTCATTTATATTTTTAACAAAAACCTAATTTTATTTTGATGGGAATTCTAGCCAAAATTGCACCTGCGGCGGTAGAGACACAAGAAGAACAAACTACCACTTCCATTGATAGTATGAGTACACCGCCTTCGAATCAAGGTAGTAGTCAAACTGCATTTCTAAAGTAAAAGACTAAACAACCTTAATTAAGATGTTTTGACGCTAATAACTTCTACCTGTTAAATAATGCATCCTTGCACTTACAAAATGTAACTCCAATATTCGTGTGTAATACGCGTACTTGCAAATTGTAGTAAAGTTTTGCTAAATATCATTTGTGTTGATTGCACTAAATGAAAAATAGTTATAGACAGTTAGGGTTAAAGAACACTATTCTTATAAGATAAGCAAGATATTATAAAATATCATTATTTAAAGGTTAATTTCACAGAGCAACTAATTGAACAATCATATATAATTGTTCATAATTAGCTAGAAATGAAGACAAATCTGCAAATCTGAAAAGAAAATCACCAGTCCTGTTTGATTGTATTATTGGGCTAAATGTCTGCAATCACAAGAACATCAAATGATTCCTGTGGTTTATTCATTGCTGACGAATGTTGTTTAAAAATTGTTTTCAAAAGAAAAAAGAAGAAAAGAGTTGGCAAAACAAAATGCAAACATTGACATTGAACAAGTTGAATAGTATATCGTATTTCAAAGTGTTAGTTTAATATTCAAACAAAACACCTTAACTTAGATTATGCTGTTAATTGATCACCCTAGTAATTTCTACATCCAATTATCAGGTGGATTGATACATTTGTTTATTTAATGCAATGTAACTATTAAAGTAACATTCCCAAACATTTGCTTCAGATGGCGAATCGTGTGACGCAACGCATGACCTCATTTCAAGTCCTGAGCACAGCATTCCAGATTCAGCACTAGCTGCGTCCAGTGCGTTTAGCAGCCGGCCGGCCCTTAATAGCCGTCTAGACTCGGAAATTGGCTGGTCTCCGACTGGCGACGTCGGCGAATGGATCAGTGCTGATCTTAGTGAAACCCGCATCGTGATTGCCATTCGCACGCGTGGTCGCTCGTCATATTACATAAGATTATTCAAGATATCGGTTAGCGCTAATGGCACAGATTGGCAAGATGTTGTTGATGAATTCGGGTCGACGGTTGTGTTTGAAGGCAACACTGACGGGTCCACAATCGTAACCAACCAAATGCCAACCCCAATCGAAACGCGATATGTGAAACTTACCATCATTTCTTCAACAGATTATACGTCATTGAGGTGGGCAATCGATGGATGCCCAATCCCTTCTAATTAATGCTGCAAAGTGGACGTATTTGCCTTTAACCTAGTATGGAAAACAATAAGAATCGGAACATCTAAGTATGCAATTGAACAGAAACATTAAACAATATATCTTTTAGATTTGAATACAATGGGTTTTGGTTAAAAACATCGATAATCCGACGTTTCCTTGTTCCCTGATTATTAGATATGTGATAACATGCAAGTCCTGTGTTTATAAATTGATTTACAATGTTAAAAGTTGCAATGCTTTACAACATATATTTCTTTCAATGTACCTTTTTGATTGTATATATCAATAAACGTTATGATTATACGTTTTGCGGTAAATGATAAATGGTGATGTCATGTGTTGCATTAATCATTTTGATCAATCGTGTAAAATGTGTCAATATTTATATTGAACAATAAACATGTCTTATTGTATTTGTCTTAATCTTTCACATCTGTTTGGATTGTAAGCATGTTTATATAAACGTTTAATTGAATGTAAAATAATGTATTAATAAATGGCATTTGTTGTATTTGTTTTAATTATTAAAGGAAACTCGACAAGTTGCATTTAGTATGCTTCTCGATAAATTTATTTTATCCACCTGAATTTGATAATGCACCCATTTACAACTCATATACAAATTCACTGAATGCAACATATCATGATAATATAGTGTTTCTTGTTATAAACGGGGCAAGTACGCATTCAACGTTAACATAAAATGTTGAAGTTGTTTTAATGGTCTGTTCTAATTGTGACAACTGTTTAATAATCACACCAATGTATCATTCAAGTGCATAATCAACTATATTTATACATCAAGCCGCCAGATTATTTCCCATTGATCAATTTGATAGCAGCCATTTACATCCATTATATTAGACATTCGTTATAGTCATGGAACCCACTGTGACGGTCAAATTTAATCATCGACAAATTGTAATTAATATTTTCCTAACTAGCTTTACCGCAAGCTATTAATGAAAATGTGCATTTTCATTTTCATATTGTTAAGCGGGACCAGCAGTTCTTATGTATGTTCAATTATTTCGTCATTGAATGATTTATATATAATGGGCGCTTGTGATTAATTAAGAAACAAATTGGCAGCTAATGTAACTTAATGAGTACTGGCGTGATGTGATCGTATTTTTGCAAGTCGAGTGCAAGATAATCGGTGGCATTCTGAAAGTCTATCAAGGGTATCATCTTAACGTTTCAAATATGGCTATTGCAGTAAGTGAGGCATGACAGGATGAAGAAGTTTATGAGGGCTTAAGAGAATGTTTGGGAAATGTTTTTTGTATCTTTAGAATGTGAATATATATCGCTTTTAATATTTGTAACCCAGGGTCTTTTAAATGGAAGTGTTTGATAGAGATGTGTGCTTAAGACGCGGACGTCTGGTGGCACCCTACTTAAATTCACTGAGCTATAAATGCAGTCTTTCCTAACTATTTATATATCTACTGTTACCGTCGGCAAAGACGTGGTTTATAACATTCTATCAGGGATAAGTATATGTATATGCATATTGTGAAGAAGGGCCATGTTTATTTGAGACAGCTTAGTTCGACTGCGTTAAGTCAGACAAATTATCTTGATAAATGTCAAAAAAATATAACATATGCTAAACATATTTAACATGTTCATCTTAATCAATATTTAAGGTTTTCCTAAGAAAATCTGGAACCAAAAGCGCATAATATATAGACAATACCCGGTGAAGACTTGGCTACATCCGTTGCTGTCTTAATAACCAAATCACCAGATTAAGGTCAAAGTTCAAATTATTAAATTACTTTTTATTTAAATTATGCAAAAAATGGTATGTATACACGTGTACTTGGGTGAATTTGTATTCCGTATTTTGTAGCATTTCGTCATTGAATGGTTTATATATAATGGGCACTTGTGTTTAATTAAGAAACAAATTGGCAGCCAATGTAGCTTCATGAGTACTGGCGTGATGTGATCGTAGTTTTAAAAGTCGAGTGCAAGATAAGCGGTGGCATTTTAAAAGTCTATCAAGGGTATCATCTTAACGTTTCAAATATGGTTATTGCAGTAAGTGAGGCATGACAGGATGAAGAAGTTCATGAGTGCTTAAGAGAATGTTTGGGAAAGGTTTTTTATCTTTAGAAAGTGAATATATATTGCGTTTAATACGTGTAACCAAGGGTCTTATAAATGAAAGTGTTTGATAGAGATGTGTGCTTAAGACGCGGACGTCTGGTGGTACCCTTCTTAAATTCACTGAGCTATGACGAATGCAGGCTCTCCAAACTATTTATATATCTACCGTTATCGTCGGCAAAAACGTGGTTTATAACATTATATCAGGTATAATTATATGTATATACATATTGTGTAGAAGTTTAGCACCTTAGAACATGTTATAGTACGTCTACACTCCAAGAACGAAACCGTCCGGATTGAAGCTATATATCGCCCGCCTTCGACGGGAATAACTATATTTCTGGAGGAATTTACCACATTTCGATGCATGCGTTGGTGGATCACGTATTATCAAGCCGGGGATTTCAATATCAAATGGGACGATGATACATTCCCACATTTCAAGAAATATTGTGATCTTCTTAGCATTTTCGGTATTTATCAGATCGTAAATCATCCTACACACACCGCTAGTCACATTCTAGACCACATTCTCATCCGGGATATGTTTTATTAAGCAACTGCTGAAAAGACTACCATAGCTGATCTAGTGTCCGACCATCACCTTGTCCATACCGATATTGCAGTAGTTAATCCTGAAAATGAGTCAAAATTCGCGAGCTTCCAAAAACCAAGTGTATAATAATATATGATTTTAAATTGGATAAAAAAATCAAAGAATATCTACCAAAACCATCAATCAATGCGATGGGAAGTAATAGTTGACGGATAAGATACGGAGCTTTGACAGAATTTGGATACGCATGCACCTATTGTTTGATGGAAAAAAGACTAGCGAGCCATGGTAAACGCTGGAGTTGCATGATTTACGAAGGCGCTCTCGTGAAGCAGAGCGGCGTTATCGGAAATATCAGGTACGGGACGACCAGAAAGCATTTGATCGCATGCGAAAATAATACCTAGCCAGCCTTTTTGACGCTGAGAAATCATTTTTCACCGAATATTTCCGAACAAGTGATAAACGATAAACAAAGACCAGAAAGATATTCAAAGCCGCAACCAACATCATGCATAAAAACAGCTCAAATCTACTGCTCGAGCATAGTTCCACTAAGCAGCTTGCAGCAAGGTAACAGTATATATAATCAGAGAACAGTTTTCAAATGACGATAGTGCAGCTTTTCAATTCTATATTCCTTTTCAGAGAGTTCCGCTCACAAGCCTTACTTCAATCTCAGCTTATGACCTGAAGGCAATTTTCTCAAAGTTTGGGTCAAAGACATGCGAGTTGCATCCAATACCAACTGATCTAGTTAAGACCTGATTTGATGAGCTATCGGGTATTATTCGCTCTATTGTGAATTTATCTCTGCCAAGTGGATGTGTCATTATATCTAATAGCTGGATGTCTTGCTTTAAAAAAATATTTAAAATAAACGTCTTATAGCGTTAGGCTTTACATTTGCATAAATAGTATAATCTGTATTATACTATATTTTGGTTGATAGACAAATTGCGCAAAAAGCGATAGCATCTCATTAATGTCCATGTAATTCGCGAAGCATTTCCAGCCAAAACTTACAACAAATCAAAATGTTGGTGTAAGCACATCAATAAGCAAACACTTTTGTCCCAATATTTGTCACGCAATTACTAAAGTGATAGTTTTGTTGATGTTTCATTCTCTGTATATGTAAATAATTTATTTTATTTGTCCATTGGTTTGCTGTGTCAAAACATAGGAATAAGATTTTCCCATATGCAACAAAAAGTGATCATAAAAAGATTATTCAGCAAACTGATATTATTGAAAATAATTAAAGGCGGATGAGTTGAACGATGTATTTATGAAATTGAACACTTAACATTACTGATTATCAATTCTATAGTGATTAGCATTATTATCATGTGGTTGTTATTATATTATTTGCTTTAGTCATGTCATTTATTAAATCAAATGCGTTTGTCGCTATAAACTTCATTAAGTTTTTTTTTATTATCGGACGTCTTGATTTTGGAATCATCATTGAAAGAATATTAATAAATAATTACACTTAACATTGGCAAAACTGTTATATCAAACAGACGGTCTATTATATGTATCGGTTGTTTAGTTGAGGTTGGTTAAGCAAACCATATACACGTCTTCATTGTCTCTCATCAAACATTGGTACAATTAAAATGTGTCATTTCATTTACATAGCTTGAAAGCTATGTTATCAAAGTTAAAGACGCCTTGCATTTTGGCAGACATTCGAAAGCAATTTGTAAAACATTAGACTTTACTTCGGCATAAAAAAATTAATATATAATTAATATATAATTGATCAGATCTTTTTATCGGCTGCAAAAAGAAATGGTGTAAAGTGGATACATCTAGGTGTCCTTTCTCTTACGTTTTCGTACCTTAGAAATGCATAATGATGTTAATTGCCGAATGTCTTGCTTTTACAAAATCTGTAAAAGAAATAACTTTAGGTATTGTATTTTATCTTTGCAATTACCATGGCTGGATAGTTTTTGATACTGAAGACACCAGCTATACAATTCCCATTTGACTGTGTTTTTATGAACCCATATTTTGGTTTTGCTGGTCTTGTTAATTGTTATTTAACAATCTATTATAGTAATTAAAACAGCGCAGATTTTATTAATTTGAATAGCTTTCTATCAAATGCATGCTTTCAAACTATTTGTTAACAATTTACTACCTCTTTCATACATCATTGAATTATTGATGATACTAGACATTCAATCATGGTAATTAAACTGCCATTTTTGGTGTATGTATTTTGTCATATTTTTTATAAGACGATCTTTAATTATTTTACAAAATACTTTGGCCTTGATGAAGGTTTGGATTAAGTACATGAAATATAGGACTTCTTGCAAATAAATCATTTACACCTATTATTCTGTTTACCTATTTAGTTATTTGAATAATGCATGGTATACTTAAAATGTTAAAAAAATAGAGAAATATATAGTGAAATATAAACAATATATACATATCAAATACATTTTGGATGAATAATTTCCCTCAAAAAGACAAATTGATCTACTATATATAATAAAAAACATTCAGCCTACAAGATTGTTTTTATTGCCCATTGATAAGAAGAAGTGAGAAGTGTTAAATCAAATATTGCAAAACACATATTTCAAAGTAAAACATGATTACATGTTCTGAATATACGTTTGGAAATAAAAAAGATTAGACATATGGATTACCTTAAAATGTATTACTTAACTTCTCAAAATATAGATTTCGCATTTATCATATTGCCTCACGGCATCCATTCATTATAGTTTTAAAACATTGCGTTTTTTGTTTTTGAAAAATCCTGAATTAATTGCATGCGCCGGTGAGGGACACGTGGATTCGATTTTATATGAAAGGCGGTTGTTGCACGATGGTTATATAAGATAAAGCCAAAGCTAGCTTACCAAAGTAATGATGCGTAAAGGCGTAAGAGTAGAGAGATATATTGTGATTACTGAATAGTTTTTCTTTTTTGTGAGCGATTTTCAATTCTGTCGTCATTATTCATTTTTATTATGATCATTAAGTTGATAGCACATGTGATGTGCATTCATTCTAAAGAAGTATACTACACACTTTTCGAAAATAAGCGAGGGAATTCAGAAATTATATCACACAATGATACAAATAGCATTTTTAAGTGTGCTGCTCTATGCTCTTTACGAAATGGCTGCCACCATGCGAATTTCAAGAACAATGGTAAATGTCAGCTTCTTCAAGGAGCTCTTGGAGCCTTTATTGAAACTAGCCTTTATTGAAACTGAAGATGAACGACAATCAACATTTATATGTACGTGTCAGATGTCGTTTGCTTGTGTTTCTCAGGAATGATTTTTATAATAGCACAGTTATATGAAATTCAGCTATGCAATATATGTGTCAATATTGCATTCTTATTAATAGTTTGTTACTTTGCAGTACATAATTTAACTAAAATTTGTTGTTAATTTTTCCTATCAGTTTTAATGTAAATCTCTAGCCACAATGGCACCTGAAGAAGTAAATATGGACTCTACGGAAGAGGAAACCACAGCTTCTTTTGATGATTTTCGCACGCCAACGCCAGATCAAGGTAAGAGAAGAATTGCATTATGTCAGACACTGGGACACACTCCTTAATTTTGCATGAGAATCCTTGAATAAGAGTGTTCAAATATACAGTGCCACCTTCAAGAAACACGAAGCGGGATTTGAAAATGAATATCATATACCTTAGAGTATTATATCGTAATGAGACCTATAGAGCTGATTTGATTTAATTATATTAAATATTGATAAGTAATATCATTCTAACCTACCAGAACAATTCAGTAGTTTGTTTGATTTTATCAGTATGAAATAGTGCCTTCAGGTCAAATGACATGGTAGCATTTTCAACCATTTGTTTCAGATGAATAATCATGGGCTACATTTTATGACCTCATTTCAAGCATTGAATACGGCATACCTGATACAGCTCTCACTGCAACTAACATATACCATAACAGCTATCCAGCACATTTTAGTCGTCTCAATACTATGGATTGCTGGTTTCCAACGGGAAATATTGGTCAATCGATCAGTGCTGATCTTGGTGAAATGGTCGTGGCGATTCGTACGCTTGGTTGTAGCGGTTTGTTCATCACGCGGTATGAAATATCCTTTAGTATTAACGGCTCTGTTTGGTCAGATGTAGTAGATGCCTCTGGAACAGTTGCGGTGTTTGTTGGGAACACTGATAGCAACTCGGTTGTAAGCAATCCAATGCCAACCCTCATCGAAACACGACATGTCAAGCTAACTGCAGTTGATTTCAGCTCCTTTGCAGGGTTGCGCTGGGCAATTGACGGTTGTCCCGTTCCAACAAATTGATGTGGTTTAACATTGTTATATTGCGGGATAGCAGTTAAATGTGCTTAGAAATCATGCATTTGTTGCATTGAGAAATGCAAAGACGATTTACAGTTGATAAAAAGTTAATTTAACATTCAGAATATATATGCATTATATATATTTAGGTCACCAAATATAAGGTATACCTAAATAATACGATATATCTAAACAAGATCTAAACAGTGCAAATAAGAGACAAGAGAAATATGTTACACAGTGAATGTGATATCTGTATTTAGAATATGTAATCGATAGAGGTATTGCTCCTATAAGGTTCAACGCATGTTGAATGTTTAACAATAATATTTTATGGTGATGCAATATAACATGCTGCTGGTTGAGTAATATTGTAAATTCAAATGTTATTTTGACCATTCTCTAAATAAATATATGAACAAATATAACTAACCATGAATTAATTTTAAGAATATATATTATCGTATATAGGCATATTCAATATTGCTTGGCATGTTGAATGAAAGTATTTAATTCAATTAACTAGACCCATAGTGTTAAATTGCTTTTGTATACATGTGTATGAGGATGTGACTGATATAAAATGATAATTTGAATCGTCCCGTTTTCGAAGGTCTTGAATGACTGAACCTCTATTAGACATTTTTACATGGTAAACTATTGTGCGGGAAACATTTAAAAAACATAAAGAGCATTCTGTATGTAAATGATAAGGGTTTTATAAATGTAAAAAAAATAATAATCAATTGCCAATGTTGTTTATTTATTTCAAGACGGTGTTAATATAGTTCTAACCTCCATCAATATGACTTATCAATTTATATAAGTGGGATCCGATCATTTCGAAAGGACGATGGCAAGACGCATATATATATAATTTATATTTATTTGATTATTGTTCAAGATATGCTAATTACAAGCACTATTTCCAACACACTACTATCTAAAACAGAAATAGACTATGCATAACTATATATTAACAAACAATGAGTGTATGATGTGATAGTTGTCCACCATATATTAGCATGTGTTTAAGGTTTTGAATGCAAAAACATGCTTCGCATAATGAGAATCATTCTGCTCACAGCCTAAGAACGTTAACATTATCATTTTTGAATGATTATTCCGGCTATAAACCTTTTGAATAAATCTATGACAAACTGACAAATAAAAATATGTTTATGTTTAGTTTAAAATGCAAGTATCCACAATCAAATTTTGCATATTCTCCTATCATTTGTCAAAAGAGTTTATGTTGTCTCAAAAAATCATTTAATTATTTCATAGATAATATATTCAATCGTCTATATCATCCAATGCAATAAATGTGAGACTGATTAATATGTGAAATGAATGTGTAAGGGTTATTAAGATACACTTTTGTTACGCTCTCTCGTATGAATATAATGGACGCAATCAAACATTACATCTTGTGTTCAATGTTCACTTAGGATATTGATGGCTAAATGCCAGATATCATATTTTGAGAGAAAATGAATAAATTCAAAGGTTCATGGGCTGAAAGGTTTAAGTATGCATGTTTGTTACCGATTTTCACAGACCATGATGAGTTTGGTGAACATAAGTCCAGGGGTGATATGAGGTGTGCTATCATCCTAACCGTGAATTACTTTCACAGCTGAAATAATCATAATGCAATTAAATGATTAAATGATCGGACGTTCTGCTTTAATCAAACAATGCACAATCACGTTATAAAGCACTACACTGGGTTGGCAGTATATTGGTTTTCATTCTAACTATAGTAACTCGATTCCCTTTGTTGACCATTTCATTATGTCGGACTGAATGCTTTTAGTAAACCTTTTATGCCTTTCAGCAAAATCTATGGGCTGATAAATGAAAGGATTTTAAGGTGTTTATGTATAAACTTGAAAATGTCTTCTACCTTTGTTGAATATCCATTGATTCAATCAGGCATTTCATTTCGTAACTAAAGCATATCATTGTTGATAGCTAGCTTTAGAAGACCTTTCAAAATAAATAGATAAAGTGAACATGCATTTGCTTAAACGGTTAATTAACTATAACTTTCTGCCGAAGAGATGCATCGGTCTAACGAGAAAAAAATATATACTAATCGCATATAAAATGACTATACAATCAAACATTATAAGTGGTTGTCCTAGCTGAAAAGTTCATTGTTATGTCTAATTGCCGGACGTCTTGCTTTTAGCAAACTTTTTGAAAGGAAGTTCATATTACAGAAGAACATGCGTGTAAGAAAATATATATACAAAGGTGTTCTTTTACTTTAATTAGACATTGATGCAATCAAAATATTGTGTTATTATTAGAAGCATTATTAGTTGAACGATGGAATGCTATTAGGAAAACACCTAGTAAACGCCCAGTACAGCCATCATCCGTCTTCACTTATTTCACTTTGTTTAAATCAAACACGATAATTTGTTCCGGTTACTTAAACATTCATATTGATGCCTAATTGCCGGATGTCTTGCTCTTAGCAAATCTTTTAAAGACGCTTATACTTTACCTTATACATTTACATAATACCTTTGCATTTACCGTGTCTTGATGTTTATTCATACTGAAGTCACCGCTGGTTTATCGTAAATCAAAATATATTTTTTACATATAATACAGGAATATAAGCTTCCAAATAAGGCCTTATTATGCAACGCAAACCCATTCACAATCAATCATTGACAATGTGATGGATTTATAAACGATTGCAATTGAATATATGTATGGGCGAATGATCAAGATGTAACAATTGACTGTCCATTGGTTATAGGAATTGATATGATTATTTTAAGCCATGTTATAAACACGTATATTGTTAGTAAAAATCTAATTTCGGCTAAAATTATATACATATTCATCACTAAACTAATAAACCAGAAATGTTATGTATTGAATGCGATGATTTGGCTAAAAATAAAACATGCTTCTCATACTTATTATAATTCTACTACTTTCAAATGATAATAAGTCTAAATGGAAATGTCTTAATTTATGTCTTAGTCTTAGGCTATGATTTTGTATAAGTTTATTAGATTACATTAGAAAACATTCCTATGACTGACATTTTCTTAAAATAACCCGGGGTATACCTATCTTAAGACAAAGAGTCCGACAAATGTTTGTATGAATATTCAATTGGAATGTTTTAATTGATATTAATAGTCAAGCTATTATTGGGAAGAGCATCATTAATAGTTAAGCAATTAGCGAAATATCGATTTGCTAAAAAGAATGACTCGATGGAAATATTTGGTATCCATATTTAATCGGCTACCTTGAATTAGTTAAAAACACTTAAGGACTTACCAGTCTCGACAGAAGGTTGTTCTATTTATAAACAACCTCTGTCTACTCTTATCATGCATTTATGCAATCAAATTAGTTTTTTTACGTAGCTGAATCTGAAATTTGCCGTACAATTTCCGGATGCCTTGCCTTTGGCAGAAATTTTAAAGGAGTGTTTAAAAGTGATAGAATTTACTTTTGCATTAAAAGCCCAAATACACAATAGAGTTGAAAATTATGCTGGCTGAAAGAAAAAATGGTTGAGAAAATTCTTAGTGTCGATTCCTAAGGTTTTCTTTTTCTTTTTTGACAAATTAAACATAGCAATTTATTTACGCAGCTCAAATATCTTATTGATGTCTAATTACCGGAATTCTTGCTATTATAAACGTTAAAAGGAGGTTCTTTAGTCACTTTTTATCTATATCAACAGTTTGTTCATGCCTATTCACACTAAGGTCACCGTTAGTTTTTTAACAAACCATGCACTGGTTTCAAAATCAGTTTGTGCTAAATCACATCAGTTAGTCATAATTATCTCATTTAATAGATGTTTCATTAATCTTTGCCATTCAGTTTACGTGTTAATATGGTAATGCCCTTTTGCGTCCTATTACAGCAATAATATTAATAAAACATAAGTTATCTACTAAATTTGCAGAAAACTGACAATGCATCAAAGTTATTTATTCCCAGATATATATATTCATAAAAGTGTTACACCATAGAAAACAGGACAGAAATTCAACATGTTCTGCCAAATGCTCATATTTGTAGATTATAGGGATGAATTATCACGCGGATAAGGAGCTTCAAAGTGTTTAACATTGTGTCATATACAATTTGTTTCTCTTTGAATTAATAATAATTGCAAGTAAGAACATTAATTGATGATCTATGTATACAACGTTAACATTGTACTCTGTCATTTCTGTCGAAAATTAACTATTAATTGGATTTACGCATCAGGACGAACCCATATTAAACATTATTTAAGCATGATGTATTCGTCATGATTTATCATGAAATGAATTATTACTCGAATTGCAAATAAACTCTGTCAACCAGCTTGCTATGGATACGTTAAATTATGCAATAAAGAATAGAGTCAGCATTCTTGCTACACATGATATAAATTATTAAATATTATTAATTATTAAATATTAATGATACGACTCAAATAAGAAAGGAACATTAGACGAACCAAAATGCAATTTCATTGGTTTTGCTTATTTTGTCTGTTTTTAAATAGCATAATCACTATATATATATACAGAAAGATTTAAATAAAAAGTCAAACTAGAATATGTAACACTTTTTAGGATGACATATTAGCTTTTAAACCAAAATCATATATATTGATTCAAATGTTATTATATATTTACTGTTTAATATTTGAGATAAAATTTGTATTGTGTTTATTATAAAGAGTGGTATGTTATTTTAATGCGGCAATATCAGCTATGAAACACATATAAATAAAACAATATATATTGAAAACAATAAAGAAAGTTGTTTCCTGGTTATGTCATGCAATCTAACGCAGTTCACGATGTAGTAGGCGTATGTTATGTCTCATGGACGTAGTAACTTAATTGATTCAATAGCAGTGCAAAACAAACATTTCAAACAAATTTGAATTCATTTTTACATTACAAAGTAGCATAAGTCAATGTTTCAATAATTGTCCATTTACGTATGCAATTGTTACAATAAACAGATTTGATTTTTCACAAACTATCTACTAGGTCCATTCGCATGTTAACCTATATGCACAAATCTAGTATTTTTCTGCTCTTTATAATAAGGATACTTCATCAAAATATACCACCGGATACATACATATTGAACACATGTCAAGATAAACATACACTCTGTCAATCATATCAATAGCAGAATAACTATTTTCAGCTTTTAAACTTAGCATAATTAGAAAAAACAACAATGGTTCACAGTAAAATGAACTCATCTTTGTTTATTCTTATCAGTATCTATAATTGTCAAGCGCTCGAGTGCAGCGGCCCACCAAGGACAATGGCAAAAGCAACAGATATTCAATCAAATGTGTTACAAGAATATTTAAGCTTTCTTGCCTGTCAAACTCTGGATGAACTCGACACTTGGTCAGAGTATTCTGCAATATGCATGCAAAACACATCTTGCGTTGGAGCGCGTTCTAATCCGCCGCATGCAATATGTACTTGCTAAGCTGTTCCACGCCAAGAGCCAGCACAATTTGATGACTTATGGCTCGTAATAAGCAATATAAAAGAATACGGTAAGTTTAACAATGATTTAAACTGTGTTTATGAAGATACGTACATACATACACAAAATTGTAAATGTAATGTAAATATAAAAAAACATTTGATCTTCGCGTAAAATTTCCACAATATTACTAATATACAAACGTTAATTAATCCCAAGCACACTCAAACATTATTACTTATTACAGAAGAGCCTTCGTGTGACGCGACCATTGACCTGATTTCTAGCCCGGAGTACGGCATTCCTGACTAATCACTCACTGCCTCTAGCGATTATGACATCTACTATGTCGCAAAAGAGAGCCGTATCACCTCACAATCGGGCTGGAGTCCTTGGGGAACCGAAGGAGCATGGATAAGAGCCGATCTGGGAGAAAATCGTATCGTTGTTGCCATTCGTACGAGAGGAAATAGTTTGTACTTTGTCACGCAATACGAGGTATCCATTAGTACTAATGGTGTTGAATGGTCAGATGTAGTAGATGATTCCGGATTGACCATTGTATTTGAGGGCAACACTGATGGTTCCACAATCGTGACAAATCAGATCGATGGATGTGCTGTTTAATTAAAATAATATACATTTTTTATTATCAAAAAAATTATTTTGAATTTCACATATTGCGATTAAGACAACTACGGGGTTCGTATATAATATGTTATGAAATTACGAGAAACGATATGTTTGGAAACTATACAATTATTTGTATAGCATGTTGAATAGCGTTTGTTATAGATACGATACCTATTTGAAATTGCGCTTTGTTTAGAATGATTCGGTGTGTATATGTTTACTATGTGTTTATATTTTTAACGTATATATACATATGTTTCTTTTGGTAAAGGTAAGTGTCATGCCCTTAGTGTTTTCCAATAATTGTATAGTAGTTTCTATGTAATTTACCATTATGTATTTACAAATATTTTACAGATATAGCATAAATGTGTCTAAAATATTTCCAGAAAACATACGTTTTCAATCCTTAGCACATGTAAATTCGCAAATATGCTTTCGTTAGTCGTCGCAACCATATCGTGTCTTCAATGTGCATGCAAGGATTCACCGTATATTTGGTTAAGCAATTCATGTGTTCAAGATATTATTTCGAGCTACTTATTGTTGTGAGTATTCAGATGTAGTATATGACGATATATCGATAAATTGTTCATTGGGTGGTCTGAGAGCAACGATGATGACTCCACAAAAGAGACAAACTATCAATATTTGGCATTGTTATTGATTTATTTATACTGTTAACATTTATGCTTTCGAGTGTGTAATAAATGTCATGAGTGGTGTTTATTTATTTTTAATTTTCCTTTATTTTGCAATATTTTGAAGTCACAGACATTAAAAATATAATTTACCATTATATATTTGTATTTAAGTTCTGTTGTTCTTTAAATTTGCATATTTACGTCACAATATTTTGAAACAAATTTTACGTCACAACTTGGCTAGTATTTATGGCTCTTATAGCTTCAATCAAACCATATATTTAATAATTTTTCAACAACATCGTTATATGACTTGTGTAATGTTAGAATTTCCCTTTGAATCATACTAGAAAGTCCCTTTGAATAAAAAATCGTTCTAGTTGATTCAATAGATAAATATCAGGTTCAATATAATACATAAAAATAACAAATTTGGCAAGGAAAAATCAAATGTTCTTTTTTCTGTGTAGCTTATAAATTCTTAGAACTCCAGCAAATAAGTTACTGCCATGATTGATGAGTTATATTATATAAGCTTTGTATAAAAAAAATAAGCAATAAAATTAATGAATAGACCATAAGGAGGATTCATAGACCATAATGAATCAATTAATATACAAAACGGCGGATAAACTGAACGAAATATTTGTGAAATTGAAAACTAATTATTATTGGTCATTATTCCTATAGTGATTATGATAATTATTAGTGTCGATATTATGTATAGAATCATCCAAAACATGATAATCGGGTTTTGTAGCTAAAAGCTTCATTGGGTTGTCTAATTACCGGACATCCTGATTTTATAAAACATTATAAAACAGACGGTCGATTTAATGCGTCGGTTGATAACTGAAGGTAAACGCCTATAAACGCTTTCTTCATGCTTTCATCAAACATTGATGCAATTAAATTTGTCAATGTATTTACGTAACTGAAAAGCTTCCGGATGTCTTAGCTTAAGGAGATTAGTTTGAGACTGTACCTTTGCAAAAACTGTCCAATTATTACAAAACAGATCTAATCAATTTCGATGAAGATACTGTGATAAAAGAGATAATTATTTGTTTGCCTAGCTTATAAATTCATTATGATGTTTAGTTGCCGGATGACTTGCTTTTAAAAAACTATTTTAAAGGTACTTCTTAAAAGAACCGTTTGTTCATGTTTATTGATACCGCCCTCGCCGTTAATTGAATTTGAAAGAAACAGTATAGTTACCGTCTAGTCACCGTTTGTTCATGTTTATTGATCCCGCCGTCACCGTTAACTTAATTTTGAAAGAAACAGTATAGTTAAATTCATTGTTGTTTTGTGCTATATCATATCAAGTATCTGCCTTACGATTCATTTAATCGCGTTTTATCAATATATATTCAAATATTTAAGGTAAACTTATACAAATTATTAATAGTAACCCATTATAATTGATATGGCAAAACCAGATAAATAGCTTGCTGCTAAAGATTTATATTTTACTAATTACTTGCTCTCCCCTAAATATTATGCTGATTGATTATGCTTGCTTACAAATCATCATTTATCTGTGACTTTTTTAACTCCACTTTGAAAAATGAATAGCTTTAATTTTGTTATATTGATTTATTTAAATGAAAAAAAGACTATGACACTAAAAAACTAATTGTACAGGTAATTATGGCTTTTTTTTTCAAAAATTATTCATTAACACACATTGAGCTGTTTTTACTTTCGAGACCCCCTCAACATATTTTCTTGTGACCTTTATAGTATATTTAAATTTCTCAATTTAAAATCATTGTTGATTTTTTTCTAAATGGTGTACTATGCATAAAATTGATAAACATTTATATAATAGTGGTTATGTGCACCATATTAATAATAACTACTCTTAGATTGACGGAAAGAAATAAGAAAAATGACATATTTTACAACGGTCTACATGTTTGATCTTAATCTAATAAACACAGTTAAGCATTTTATCTTGTTTGCAAATACCCGAGACTTTTGATGGTAAATTGCCGTTAATTGCCGGATGTCATATTCTTATAACATATTGAGATAAACGTTAGAACACACCTGACTTTGTCAAGCATGATTCGATCGTTTGAAATTTAAACTGGTAGAAATTGTTATGTTTAATTGAGCAGCCTTTTGGGTTCAATTAAAAACTCTCTTTAGACAATTTTCTTATACTCAACTGAGCATGAAACAAATATTTGAAGGCACTTAATCTGTTTATTCGAAACGCTAGAAATATGTCTCAAACACAAATATGCCCTGCATCAACTCAAAACTTTGTTGTTAGCACATCAACGTATAAAAATCGTGCAAAGATGTGGATTGGCTGAGGGAGGAAAAATATTAAGTAAAAAGATAACGATATTCCCTCTTCTGTAATTATCAGTAAAAAAAATCATTAAATTATCGATGCTGAAAAAGTTGATTATGGCGTCGTTTTATCAAGACTTCAGCCTTAAAATGAACCATGTCTTCATGAATTGTAATGTTATTTTAAACTAAAAGTTACCTTTAGATTCATATCTGAGAAAAATTTGTTTTATCGTCAATTATAGTTTTTTTTCATATTAGCTTCTGTTAGATCTCATTCAAAAAACGTTTGCCTTCTATCTCCCATTAAGGTTATGGTTACAACGAATAAAAATAATAAGTAAAACGTAAAATCAAAACAGCAACAATTGCACAGTGATTTATACAAATGCATAATCTTATAGTTATCAAAGAGACTTTAAACCACTAGACTTCGGCCTTGAACGAGCCATGTCTTCATCAATTGTAATGTTAATCTATACTGAAAGTTACCTCTAGGTTCATATCTGAAACAAATTTGTTTTATATGTAATAATATTTTATATCATTAGCTCGTGTAAGATCCCATTCAATAGCACGTTTGCCTTCTACTTCCAGTTAAGGTTTGATTACAAAGCATGAACAATAGTAAAAAGCAACTATGCCATAGTGATTCATACAAATTCATAATCTTAATTGATATACTAGTTTGCCGTTCAAGATAATTGTTGACGATATTGTTTGACGAATACCATACCTCACTCTACCAATACAACTCTGCTTATTCTAGCAAACCAGATAAAATTGTTGACTATGTCTTTATTTTCCATGATGTTGCACGCCAAAATCACAGTCATTCTAAAATAAATTTAAATCGGAACGTGTGATTTATATAAGCATTTTATACTTGCTTCTGAGTGTAAAACGCCGAATCCTCTCTCGAACCCTGTTTTAACAAAGGGGAACTAGGGTATATCATATCTTGTATGTTTCATGAAAGTGACGTTTGAAATGGTCTGGAATTAAACCCGATTGGAATGTGTGTGAAATTCAAGATAGTTGGATTCTGATTTATAAGCGCGTACTATGTTGAATAAATATTCCCTTTAAGATAAGCAAATAAATTGTTGCTATATACGAGTATAAATTCTTTCTAAATAATTCACACATAAGGTTTGTACAATGTCAAAATTAGTAAAGGTCATATTTTGTCACTTAGTTTGAGTGGCGATATCATAAATATGTGTATAATAAAGCAAATATGGTTATAATAAAGCATGCAATAAAAGTGCTCCCTTAATTTACATAGATAAAAAAATTGTTTACTTTTAATTGAATTGGTGAAATATAGACAACATTTTCTTTAGTCTTCTCAGAAATAAAAGTTTAGCAATTAAACAGAATTCGGCACCTCAAAAATAAAAAAAAGAAAGGGTCAATAGTGAAATAAAATATAAAGCTAACTATAGAAATCTGATAAAAGTGATTCGTATATTATCAAAAACTCTTCATGCAGGCACCTTGTTACTTTAATCAAAAATAAAATGATAATAATTTAATCAATTAACAGAATTTGTTGATTTACATTGTATATACAAAATCATTGGGACTATGCACGTGATTTTGCAAACGATCCAACCCTAGACTTATTAAAAATGCAACCAATAAGCTATCGCCACGCTGAGTAAGAACGTCCAAGCTTCTTATTTAAACCACGACAAAGCATAATAGCTGCAATTAATTTGCTGAAATCCTGATTAATTTGATATCAAGATAAACTGATTGTTCTGTGTTCACAGTTGAAATCATGAATTTTATTATTATAGTTATAATAGAGTTTACAGCACATGTAATGTGCATTGATATTCAAGGAGTTTATTTTACAGTTATCGACAATAAGCGAGGAAACTCAGAAATTATATCACAAATAAATGCGGACAGCCTCATCAAGTGTGCTGTACACTGCTCTGCTACGCAGGGATGCAGTCAGGCAAATTTTGTAAATCGTAGAAAATGTGAGCTTCTACAGGACCGCCAAGAGGCAGGAATTCACATTGAAGAAGATCGAAATTCAAAGCTGCTGCGTATGTATCTGTTTAATATCTGATCATTCATTGCAAGTCTGGATGTATAGTTGACAGGCTACACAGTATTAAACTAATTCAATTAGATCATGCACTAAGGTGTATTCAGAAAATGTTTTTTGCATAACACTACGTCAAACTAAAGTTATGTTTTTATCCATATCCCATTTTACAGTTTTAAGTTTGTGCATATTAAGTTAAGGTCCTGCATTTGCTTTTATATAAATATGTAATATGTATTATTTTATCCATATCGCATTTTTGTACATATTAGCTTAAAGTTCTGCCTTCGCTTTTATATAAATATGTATTATTCGTATTTTCTAATTGAAGTTGAATACTGATGCAGTAGAATATTAACTGCTTTAGTGTTTTAATTGGTTATCAGAGTATTTATTTAATTTGATAAATATAAATTTTGTCACATATCTTATTCATATTTTGTATACCGCCCTAGGCAAACTGTCACCGGAATCTGAAAATATGGACTCAGAACCCGACGAAACCACCACTGATGATTTGAGTACGGCATCTTCAGTTCAAGGTATGGTTAAACTAGAGGCGCAGCCAAACCTCTGATTAATTTGGATTCCAATTAAACGGTCAATGATCTTTATGAAATCATTAAATGCAAACCATTCATGATTTATCTCATACATACGCATTATTTTTTAATAACAACATTTTCTGGTATAAGGCGGACGGGTAAGAGTGTAAGCTAATTAAAATACACAACTAATTATTTTGGTTCCGTTTGATTGCTGCCGTATTGGAATCTAATAACACACTTTTCAACGTTAATGAACAATGAAACGGTTGTACTCTGTCGTTACCAGAAAAGAATTTTCTTGGTTGCACCAACTTATTTTCATTGTGCAAAATCATGAAAACTTCATAAACGTAGTAAGCGACAATTAACTTTTCAAGTAGCAAGTGGTAGCTAAAATTGTAAGACAATTCAATCCAGTAAACTCGACCAAATTGGAAAGCTATGTCCACATTAGACACATTTTTTTGTATTTTTTCTTGATCGAGTATTTCAAGAGTTATTTTTTGTTGCATCAAATATTCTTACATATTTCTAAAATATTCGTACACCTTCAGATGACTGGTTGCCATATCCACACTTTTGGAGCAGTTTGAAGAGATGTGTGTTTACTTATAAAGCACATGTATAGTGACGATGGTGTAACCATATAATGTATGGCTTTTTATTGATATAGATATAAATTTCATCATTGTTAACAGATGGAAGGTCTTGCGTCGAAACGTATGATCTGATTTCTAGTTCTAAGAACAGCATTCCGGATGCAGCACTATCTGCATCCAGCGCATATTCTACCTACCCGGCCCTTAACAGCCGCTTAGACTCGGAATTAGGCTGGACTGAATTAGGCTGGATTTTTTGTTGCATCAAATATTCTTACATATTTCTAAAATATTCGTACACCTTCAGATGACTGGTTGTCATATCCACACTTTTGGAGCAGTTTGAAGAGATGTGTGTTTACTTATAAAGCACATGTATAGTGACGATGGTGTAACCATATAATGTATGGTTTTTTATTGATATAAATATAAATTTCATCATTGTTAACAAATGGAAGGTCTTGCGTCGAAACTTATAATCTGATTTCTAGTTCTAAGAACAGCATTCCGGATGCAGCACTATCTGCATCCAGCGCATATTCTACCTACCCGGCCCTTAACAGCCGCTTAGACTCGGAATTAGGCTTGACTGAATTAGGCTGGATTTTTTGTTGCATCAAATATTCTTACATATTTCTAAAATATTTGTACACCTTCAGATGACTGGTTGTCATATCTACACTTTTGGAGCAGTTTGAAGAGATGTGTGTTTACTTATAAAGCACATGTATAGTGACGATGGTGTAACCATATAATGTATGGCTTTTTATTGATATAG
>LQRL01061048.1:4812-16314 GCA_001703475.1 Hydroides elegans
ACAGTTTAGCGCGTCTTTGTTCAAGTGACTCCCACTGAAGTTCCTTTAACATTTCGCTTGGTGAGCTTGTATTATGGTATCTGTTCTTTACATAGCGAGCTGCTCGCCTTTGCACAGCCTCAATTTGATTGATATCTCGTTTGCTGTGAGGGTCCCACACTGAGCAAGCGTATTCGACATGGGGCCTTACTAATGCGGTATAGGCTTGGGATTTTCCCTTTTCATTGCTTGTCACAATATTGCGACGGAGGAAACCAAGAGCCCTATTTGCCTTTTTGGTTATTTTATTAATGTGTGGTGTCCAGTTGAGATCATTTGAAATTTCTATACCTAAGTATGTGGTGGTTTTGACGGTTTGCAATAGGCTGTCTTTGAGATGGTATGTGTTTTTCAGGGGTTTTCTTTTGCGAGACATGTTTAAGACAAAACATTTATCAGCGTTAAAGTTCATTAACCATTTTTGTTCCCAGCGATGTAAATTATTTAGGTCTTCTTGAAGCCTCACAGAGTCATAATTTGACTTTTCTCTGTATATGACGCAGTCGTCTGCAAATAGACGCACAGGAGAGTCAACATAGGATAGTAAGTCATTTATGAATATAAGAAATAGAGTTGGTCCCAATACTGTTCCTTGAGGACTTGGGATGTGGAAGACATGCAGCCTTCAAGCACGACCCGCTGCTGTCTGTTACGCAGAAACGCCTCATTCCATTGAAGGAGATCACCCCTAATTCCATAAAACTCAAGATTTGTCATTAATCTATTATGTGCCACTTTATCGAATGCCTTACTAAAATCGAGTACTATGCCATCCACCTGGCCACCTCCGGATATACTCTTAAACAAATTTTGTGTAAACGTGAGCAGTTGGCTTTCGCAGGATCTTTTACTTCTGAAGCCATGTTGTTCGTCTGCAAGGATATCGTTTCGGTCTAGGTGCTGTCGTATGTTGGAAACTACAATATGCTCCATGATTTTTGAACAGATAGAAGTGAGAGAAACCGGCCTGTAGTTACTTGGTTTGTGCTTATCGCCCTTTTTATAAATTGGTACGATGTTTCCTTCTCGCCAATCAGTAGGGACTATTCCCATTTCTAAAGATAGACGAAATATTTGAGTAAGTATAGGTGTAATTTCATGACATAATTCTTTAAGGAGTTTTGGGTGTAATTCGAATGAGTCGATGATTTTCAACTATTTAGAAAAGTATATAAACCATTCAATGTCATGTAAATAAAATCAAGATAAAAATAACTCACATTTAGGCAAAAATGTTTTACAATATCAATTTGCATAGTGAAATGTGAAACGAAATAGAATACATTTGTCTGTATTTTTCTGTTATGTCTATGCTACGACAAGGACGAACGAAATTGCCTCAATCAAATACATTGATGTTTTTGCCCAAAATGTCACAATTATAAATGCAATCTCAAATTTGTGATCATTGCAATTATTCTTCAAAACACAATGTAATATATAGAAAAAGAAACACATCAAAATTAAATATGACAGAGTTTAATCTAATGACTTTAATCAAATATACGCAATCGCGATTTGGTTAATTGAAATGTATTGAATGTTTAAAAAAACGAGTTATAATTAAACACTGATATATTTCGTATTAGATGGTTGTAACAGAAAACAATAAGGTTGCGACTTAGTTATCCATAAAGTTGTGATTTTATGCCTTATTAAGGAGTATTTTATGCCCTTGCGCAACATTGAGAAATTGTGAAATAAAAGTTTATACATGTATGACAAAGTTATTTAAGTTGAAAATATGACATATAAACTAACCGATAGAGAAAGGGCTTCGTTTTGAAGTGTCATCATTTGGTTCAGTTTTCAATAACTTTTCAATTTTTATATAGTCTGATACCTGGCTAAACCTTGACGGTCTTATGAACCTCATCTATTTTCAAAACTCATTTTATGAGGATCCATTTACAACGCTGACCCATTTTCGGTATTCGGGGGCTATGCATACAAACTAATGAGAGTGAAACTTGTGACTATTATCAATAGAGACAACTTATCCAAGCAGTGTCCGAAAATATATTTACCTCCTAATTTTTAAAATAATTTATACATATATCGAATATCTTAGAAACATTTTTATTAATTTGAATAATTTATATTTTATTTAATCCATTTTCATCTTCATGAAAAAATATCGTGCGCGACTTAAATACACAAATATGGAGAAAAACAACATATGTATATTTATCAAATATATAATGTATATTCAATATCTAATGAGGGTGAATTGTTTTTTTTAATTGTTGTTTTTCAAGGGCACATCCCTTTTTGGATTCTTACTATTAATTGAGCTAATAGATTGCCATAAACTATTTCAATTTCAGTTGTTCGGCTTGTAACGGCTTTTGAGGCTGAGGTAAAGGCTTGGCGACTTGATTTTGTGGCTTAAATGAAAATAATAATTTTCTATATATACTTTTAGATTTTTCAGTCTATAAACGACCCTCTTTCCTTTGTGCTATTAAAACATAATTACAATGGCAATTTGATGCTCTCTACCGCTATGAAGCTTCTTGTCAAGATTAAATAAACCTCTTAATTTATCAATTCACCCATTTCAATGAGCCACTGCCAACGCTCTAAAAAAAAAACATTGAACAGGTAAAAAATTGTGTGTTTGAGCTTTTGATATTTTTTTCTATATGTTATTTAGTGTGCTATCGCACATCTATCGTCAAACTTCTTTGCTAAGTATTCGACAAATGATTCTATGATGTGAAGATCCTTCTAATCACTAATCAATCCCTGGAAGGAGTGCCTGGCGCTTTGTACTGTGAAATATATATTCTGCTGGAAAATCTTGCTTTCTGTTTTTTTTTTATAGAATAGACAAATAACAGGAATAATTCATCAATTTCGTTCCAGGCACTATCTGATTATTAGCTTTACTCCATGAGCGAATTTCAATTCATAGCGAAGTCATTTGAATACTTGTGGTTGAATCCAGAGGAAATTATAGTGAATTGTTGTACATATTTATAAAATGTCATTTTAATACATTTTATTTGTGAAGGGAAAAAATCACCCCTGTGATTAATATGGTACTTTTTATAAACGAGCCTTGCCTTTCTGATTACGACTTTTCTAGTTAAGCCTCTACAGTTTCTGCCCAAAAAATCAGAATGAACTTTTGCATATTTCTTACTGTCAATAATTTGGAAACAAAAATAATAGTTTTTGAATCAATTTTCTTTGTGACGATCTATTTTCAACACTGTATGTTTGATGACCTACTAATCTAAAATTGGCTAATATATCATAAAAAGAAATAACTCACACTAGAGCAAAACGTTCAACACACTGTTGGGGCCAAAATGTTCAACTCAGGAAGCACCACCGAAATCATAATCTCAGGGAGCAAGAAGGGAATATGTTCGACGCATTGATCCAGACCAAAATATTGTACCCATCTAAGCAAATAGCATAAAATTACGAGTCACATCCCTTACCTTCAAGTGGGTTATGTTACATAAATCTACCGATGGTCCTACTTCTTGTGCTTACAGTACACTTTTTTTTACATATGACGCCCTCCTAACTCAAATAATCATCTGATACGAAAACTCTTTCAATTCTCATGTGCTCCTCATTACAGTTTCTTACCATAACCAATGTAGTACAACCAGTCAAATTTTCCTTACTTTCCCACTCAATCTCACTATCCGCGGAGCCTTAATTTTCTATGATTGTTCACCTAATTTTCGATGGAATGTAGAGGCCACACATGAATTTTTTCTTGTGAACCTTGGAACTAAGTTCCCGGGCGCGAATTTTAGGGGATTGATTCACAACACAAATATTAAAACACATTTTTTTTAGTTAATAAGCTTATTCAACTTAATCGTATGAACAATCTGAAATGACAGACAAATAAAGCACGAACCTTGAAAAGACACTGAAATGGGTATCCAATTTTGATTTTGTCATCTACAAAGCTTTCGAGCATGTTTTCAACCGAATAATCATTTCCAATTTTGACATCCCGAGGAGTCGAAAATTTTAGTTAGGGATAAAATGTAATCTTTATCATTGTATATAAGGATAATAAACTGCAAATATGGTGCAACAGTACCAATCACCAGTGAGGGTTTATAAATACCCTTTTGAGATTGTTATGGCGGTATGTAAATTTTGTAAAACTTGTGAGGAAAGTGTATCATGTATGTTCCCTGGCCCTAGGCACTTTTGGTTTTCAAGATAAGATGCATTTTTTTATTACCGGTACTGTCTGTGTCTGTATGATGATTGCATTCCTCATACGTGAGTTTTTTTTCACAACAAGGTGTCAACAACGCTTAAACCACTTGTATAAACGTGCGATATTGTAGATAAGATCGACTTAAATCATTCTTGGGGAACGTTATTTGGCGTTATTTTTCACCTTCAAGATTTGACCAATCACGAGCTATTTAATTTCCAATGTAAGTGGGAAGTATCTAGGAAGTAAAACTTTTCATCCAATCCCACACCTTGCATCCCTTTTTGTTTATGTATGTCACTATGGCGTGACGAAGGTCGGCCTGGACGAATGGCGGCTGTTAAATCGATAAGCTCCAGTTTCGACACACCTAGCCTGAAGCACTCGAATGACGGTTTTTGAGGGAGTTCCTGGGGAAGTGTGTTCCATATACGGATCGTCGATGAGAGGAGTGTTTTATGCCCGCACGCGAGTATGGGGTTAAATGAACCGCATTTTATGCCAACGAGTAGAGGTTTTGCGGCAGGTGATATGTACTTCTCCGGGAATCTTAACCAAATCATTCACGATTCTGTACATTATCACGGGTTTTGCTTGTATCCACGTTTCGCTCGAAGGTGGGGGTTCCTTTTAGTTTTTCTTCGATGGAGAGATCGACACTTATCGATACTTATGAGTTTTTCATATTTTTGAGGCTTTGCCTATAAACGATGTAGTTATATTGAATTGGGTTACACTGAGTCGTTACAGTTAGAACCTCGTCTTTGTCGGGATTTAACCTCATCATACACTTCTTTTCCCATGCTTATAAATTTTCTAGGTAATCCTTGGTTAGATGTGCATCTAGGTCAGATATATGACCGGCTTTTTGTGTTACAAGAGTGTCGTTTTAGAGGACGCTCGAACTCCAGCGAATGTGAGTTTAGCATTAACATAGAATAAAATTTAATTAAATAAAATCAAATATATGTACGTCCTTTGTGTCAAGTAGAATAAGTATCAAATAGAAATGTTAACATGATATGTCCGTTTTCTAGGCATACGAGAGGAGATTTCCGACATGCCCAATGATCCCAGTCTTCCTTGGCAGCGACACCATCTCCGAGTATCAGAGCGACGATAAAGCCATTCATATCATCGAGCGCCGCTGTCGGCTCAACATTGATGCACCATATCTACTCAAAAAGGTGTGTACATGTATAGTATTTTTTTATGTTTTGGTATCGGTCGTGTCAATATATTAGGGGTGTGACGGTTCGAACCGAAAACCGCGTACCGAGAATAAGTCACGGTTCGGTTCGAACCGAGAACCGAATCCCCAAAATCTCGGTTCGGTTCGGTTTTTTCTTAAATGTAGATATTTATATTATTTTGAAATTCAAGATATCATATATACAGTTTCCTATTATCTACCTATTTTAAACACAAACGGAATAAAATAGAATTATTTTACCAGGATATTTTAAGGGTTTGCACTTTATATGCGGTTTTATATTCTTTATCTTCATTCTGTTTCAATCTTCATAAGGCGATGTCAATGGGAAACATTAATGGACAAACCTAAGGGAGATTAGAAGATAGGTCGGGGCCAGATTTTCGGTCCCGGGGCCACGTCGATACCCCGTTTATTAATGTCACATCGATCCTTGACCTGGTCCAATCGAACTATACCCCTGAAACTATCTAGAATGTCAGTTTGCAGAAACCTTAAAACTTAACACTATTTTATTTTTTTTAAACTGTTATTTGGCTAGGGGAAAAGGCCGCATTTTACCGACTGATATATATATATATACTGGAAAAAATCTTTGAAATTGCCGATACATTATGATTAAACCTCTTTTTAAAATTTTATTCAATTTACATGCCCAAAATGTGATGGTACAAAAGCTGACGATTCTCCATCGATAGAAACGTGTGGGTATTTAAACAATTTTTATTAACCATCTTAGTAATAATGATTGGAACCGAAAATTGTTTTGAAAATTGTTTTATAACTGAGAGGCAGCGGCTCTTATACTTTTTATTTTGACCTAACCGAGTATAATGGTTACTCACTGCATCAACCTTTAAATTTAACAAGCAAATGTGAATAACTTATATATTTTTGTTAAATATTTGAATAATTTTGATCTATTTTAGCAAACTACTGATTATTCTTTCTTTATTTATAAGCCTATACCGGTATATGTCATACGTCAGTCATTTATGCTATTTTTCACTACCAGTAATTCCATTCTATTACATACATTATTTGGAGTAAATCATTCCCAAAATGTATATATCGAAATCCCAAAATATAACGCGGCCTGTAAACATTAAAAATTAAATTGTATCTATCAAGCACATCTTATATTATACGATTTGGATTTTACTTTCTATTGCAGTGCCTTTCTTGTGAGCATATCTTTTCTCAAGAAATTAAAAAAGTGCGATGGTAAAATGAAACCTATTGATGTAGGTATTCACTATTTCAACAGATATTGGAGGTAGGTACAATGACATTTGTCGGTGTTATGGATCCTACAAAATTTGATAATGCTTCAAGTTTATCCACCTCATTTTCAGTTCGACGACTGCATTTATCTTGAGGTCTTTCCAATGTTACTTAACAAATTTAGTAGTTTTTGGAATGTGCGATAGGCAATTTGTTCAAAAAGTATTTGGGTATTTTTTTACCACGTACATACTATTTATTCTTTAAAAACACGTACGTGTAATAATAATCTAATGTTTGCAATATTTTTATCGTCTATGATATTTTACTCATTTCTTATTTGAAAACTACTCTTTAAGAATAAATATATATAAGTATCAATATAAATTTCAGACTTACTGCCATTTATATGTTTGTACTCATGATCTACACCAACCTGACCCACTATCTTATCCCTGACGGACCTTTCCACAAAGAGTACGTTATTGATTTCGATTCGTGCAAAACCGAATGGTGGAAAAACCTGCTGTATGTCAACACCTTGTTTATTACTGAGGGCAAATTTGTAAGTTTGGTCTTCTGAAATTACTACTTTCTTAAATCTGTTTTAAAAATTATTATTTTTAGTTAAATTTAGATATTTAGTGTAAAAGGAGGTCTATACTCAAAATTATTACGAATTCAATTGATTTGGAAAAATACACACAATCTGAGGCCAGCACGCGCAATACTATTTTGTCATTTTTACCACCACACTCGAGTTAATAGTACTCGATGTTCAAACAAATTCGCAGTTTTTTTACTAAATAAAATACATTCCTTGCTCAATGTATATATATACATATATGTTTTCATTATATGATATATTATCAAGTAATATTTCACATAATCAATCGAAACTATAAACTTAACACTATTCTTTGCTTTTGGAGTGAGTAGGGCCTTTACACCAATATAGAAATGTCCATTTTAAATATTTCAGTGCTTTGGTGTATCGTGGTATCTTTGTGTGGATATGCAGATGTTCGTTGTAGCCCCTCTTTTCCTTTATTTGCTATACAGGTACTGTAAGCTTTTATCTCTAACTCTAGTTTTAAATTAACTTGCTTATATAGTTGTATGGAATGTCTTTAGATCCTAATTCCAATAACAGCGAGTTTTGAAGTGAGTTTCTCTATCACAGTCAGGCAACTTGCCACATTATCCATATTTTGTGCTTGAATACCTCCTCACAAAAACACAACCATACCGTTTTGATTGATTCCTTTCGAAAATATATTCGTTGATTGTTAAATTCTTTAGCATTCGCCAAAAGATTAAAATAATTTCCTTGGGTATATTTGCAGATGGCCAAAAGTCGGAATCATTGCAAATGTGGCCGGATTCTGTGGAGGTCTAATTGCCAACATTGTTTTATGGGGAAAGTTGTACGTCTAGTTGTTTAGTCTATTTCTGGTTAAGTTACTCATCTAAGAACACGTGATACAATATCAAATCGCCATGCGATTATTACATTTAAGTAGTTAACAACAATATATATAGCAACAAAGGTTCATAATAAACATTTGTAATTATACATAATGCAATAAGCATAGCCTTGTTTAGTTCTTAAAAATGCTAAAACTACTATTTTTAATAACACAAGATAAGACTTGTTATTGTACATGTCTAACTGATTATTAACCCTAGACTCCATTTTTCTTAGCTACACTCAGCCGGTAGACGCAGAAGATCCGATAGACTCCGGGGTAGACATCTATATCAAGACATGGACTAGATGTCCAGTCTACTTCATGGGATTGCTATTGGGCTATTTGTTTTATAAAACGGACGGCAAAATCAAAATGAACAAGGTAAACTTAATTTAAAACCAAATGCATGTGATATTCAAAAGTTGATTGAAACCATAGATATTGCAAATGGTTCTTCAAGTGTGCATGGCTACCTGTGTCAAATCTCGTGGATTACCTCGAAATCATACATTATTTTCAACATCCTTTCAATCTGTCCTATAGATTTTCGTGGCCGGTGGTTGGTTAGTCGCCCTGTCCATGTTCTTTCTTGTATATAATGCTTAAATAACCCAAATATCCCTTCAATTTATGTATAACCTTCAACAGATTATCGTAGCCGGTGGTTGGTTAGTGGCCCTCTCCATGTTCTTCATGTGTGCCTGGTTGCCAGTGCTAGACGGCTGCTATTGGCTCACAGAGATCTACCCTCAATGCGATTGGACGATCGCGGGCAGAGTGGCCTGGAGTTCCCTATATAGGCCCATGTGGGGCATATGGGTATGCTGGGTGATCACGGCATGTGCTAGTGGTTATGGAGGTAGAGTATAATTCAAAGCTTTTTTTTTTTTAGTTATTTTTCTTTTATATGGTACATGTATGACCAAGTAAATTCATATAGATTGGTATTGACAATTCGGTCAAATTCCAGATATTATGGGACTAGTTATATTACAATGGTATATTTTTATCTGTGAATAGACCATTAATTATAAATATATTATAGTATTAAATCACTGCCAAATGTATTTCATGTCTTGAAAAAATATTTTCGCCTTTTTCAGGAATCGTCAATTCGTTTTTATCGTGGAATTTCTTCGTGCCTATTGGAAAGCTGACATACGTTTGCTTCCTGGTACATCTCATGGTGCTCTATCCGTATCTGCTCGGCACTCAGATTTCCATTTATTTCACCAATCTTAATATGGTAAGAGTCTGTTTATCTTTAATCGCTTCCATACGTTTATATTATTTGATCCATATAAAATTGTTGAAAAATAGTTTATCTTCCATTCTATAATTTTCCCGTTGCAATACATATTCTTTTAACGACAAATTATCCGTCATAGCTATCAACACTATTCATCTGTCGTAAGATACTCAGAGGCATTATATTTAATTCCATTCGTTTTTCTATTTATACTTATTCTATGTTTATTGACATCGACTTATATTGCGCACTCGTTCATGTCAGACTCATATACCAACATCAAAATGTCCTAAAAATCTTTTCTATATTTGTTAATAATTATTTTCAATGTTCTTAAATCTACACATCTATTGAACATCTTTTAACATACCCATAAACGCCTACACCAATTGTTCCCATTATTCTACACTATTGTGCGCTACTAAAACAATCAAATACATCATGCTCTCATATACATATTTTACTCTCTTATTCTTTTCAGTTTTACATCTACTTCGGCATCCAAGTGATGACACTCATCGCCGCTTTCTTACTCACTGTTGGCGCATCAGCCCCGCTCATGAGACTCGCCGCCGTGTTCATTCCGGACCGAAGGGGAAAACAGATTCGATAAATTTGGAACGGTTTTCTTTTTATTTATTTTTTGTTTCGAACATAACAAACGTCTTAGCTACTGTTTCAGCAATCAGAGGCATGGAAAAATATTGTTCATACTAAACATAATACTAGAGAGTCCGGTTTAAGTGAGCCGAGATGCATACTTGCCAGTTTACCAAGTCACAGAAAGTTGTAAAAGTTATGGAAAAGACTAATAATAATGGGTATTATACATATCGCGAGCCATTTCAATGGTTTAATTAACGCATGTTAAAGAAAAAACTGTCGCAGGGGTGGAAATAAGCACTCGCCACACTCGCCATGGCGAGTGAAATTTCCGATTGGCGAGTGTGAATTTGATTTTGATTGACAGTGTCGATAACTCAAAACGAATACAAAATCTGGTCTAAAATATAGAAAATAAATACCTTTATGAACATTTAATATGTTTCATTTGTTATTTCCGGCGATGGAATGACAGAATAGTGTTTAGTTTTCCATATATTACATGTTATATGGAAATGGCCAAAATATAACCTTTGTCTATGAGCCGCCCTCGCCAATAAACGAACCTCGGCCATAAGCCACATTCATTCATGAAAAATGTTAATGATCTCCACCTATTAGCTGCACAGATAAAAAAATATCAAGAACGAAATTACATATTACAGTTTCTTTTTTACATTTCCTTCTACTTTTTGCATTCAATTGTACAAATAGCTTGAACCCATATATAATAAAATACGTGTCAAGCACTTTTTATTGTGGAACTTCCGAAAAAAGAGTACAAGATATGTTATTTTATGTCTTTTAGATTATAAAGTAGCTTTGAAAGTTTAAATTTTCAAAGCGACCTCGGCTATAAGCCGCCCTCACCCATAAGCCGTAGGATGAGGTTTTGTTTGCAAAATTCACCTACAAGCTAGGACTTTTCCATAAAAAAACAACACATTTATCATATAGAATTATATTTCAATGATTGCCTTGTTTAGTGCTGATTTCACAAATACAAGAGGTGTTCTGTTTAATTTGTTACACTTTGATTGTGCTGTAAAGACAGCACACTGTGTGAAACCTATAAAATCCCTATTACAATAGTGTGCATGGGCCCTTATATTTTTATTATAGCTAGGCCGTTTCAATGTTCAGCAATACTAAGACACTAAAAATGCTGGAAAGCCTGAAGGTACTGTTTTTTGCCTTTTGAAATCTGGATCGGGTGTTTCACAAATCCAGAGACATCTCAATCGAGATGAGTTTGATGTCAGTCAAATGACAACTCATAATGTAACAAGGAAGTATTTGTGAAGCACGAAAAGGCCCCAACCGCCCCCCGATTCCAAGGGGTATCTACTATCTCGTATATGCCCATGTTTAGAAAATCCGCTGTTTTTTTACTGTTTTTTTGCCAATTTCGGCCATTTCCAGTGGCCGAATCTGGCAAAAACTGTCAAAAGGCACCTCTACAGGCCAATACCTTTCAGATGAGCCTATTCCCAAGTCTCTA
>LQRL01061066.1:5020-15518 GCA_001703475.1 Hydroides elegans
AAGCATTAGTATTTGAGATTATTTTTGAATGAATTAATTTTGCAAAAAAGGTTGCACTCGGAAATTAACTTTTCTCCCTCGACCTTTAAACATAGCACTGACGCAACACTAATATGAACGATGCTGGAAAAATGAAATAAAAACGCGTAGACACAACAATTTTATGGAGTAAAAGCGAATAAGTTTTGACAACCAAAGTGGCCAATAGAGATTAGGTGAGAAGGGGTCTGTGTGTGTGGTAAAAATGCAGGGAAGGGATTTATGTAGGGAACACGGTGTAGATATTTTTTAGTTCCGAGAATTTCCAGGATAGATACGGGGGCCTTCATTTAAACAAGTTATATATTATTTTTGAGACTGTATAATAAAGAATAATGATTAGTATAATTTAGACTTATTAAAATAATCATGTTTTAATATGTTTCATTTCCCTCCCTGGAGCATTCACATAAACAACGTATGCCCCTTTATAAACAGCCATCAAATTAATAAACCTTATAATATTTTTTCCCTTCTTTTCACGAAAAAATCTTCGAAAATAAGGTCATTAGTCCCTCAAAACTCCAGCCTGATTATAATTGGATGCGTCCCTGATTAAAGCCTTTTGTTTAATGCGGCAGCGTAAGGAAGGCATAAGAACAAATTATTTTATTATTTCTGATAAAGATGCCAGCTTTTTTATGCCAGGAAGAGTAGAAGAACGTGTGAAAAACAAGATGTTTTACAGTACAGAACATCCGGAGTAAATGCTACATTTTGACGAATTGTTGCAGAACTATATCGAGAATATTCAAGACTTCCCAGTGGTTATGGTAGAGTTTAAGCACGATTCATGCTGTTAGACACATAATTATGAATTAAATCATAAGAAAAATGAATGATTTGATTTTTTTAAGTAAACAAAATGGAACCAAAAAATTAAGACATTTTATTTTTTTAATGCAGAGTTAAGTAATTCGACAAAAATTAGATTACATAAAAAAAACCTCTAAACGAATTAACCCTAACTCCGTCTATGGCATATGTTTTTTTTCTCGACATATATGTATATATAAGCCTTACGGGCGCATGCAACATGTAATTACCCACGATACATCAACCAAAAAAAAACGAAAAGAGCGTGCGGGCAAAAAAAAATGGAATGCAACACTATTAAGTATGACAGAAAGGGGAACTAATTACAAGGGCGCAAGAACACACCTGCCGAAGTGCCGTGATGGCGGAGGGAGGGAGAAAAAAGAAGTTCCTTAAAGCAAATGGAGAAAAAATATGGGGGAAATAGGATGAATATGAAATGGGTAAGAAGGGGTAAAGTAAGTCCAGCGAATTTGCAAAAAAAAAACTTGCTCATCTAATTAGTTTTTACAATTACTATTTTATTACTTATATTTTTTGCAAGAGGACTGTATCATAATCAAGAGTTGTAATAAGAATGGTCTTCACCCTTGCTTTCGGGATATACAGTGGGTAAACAATAGAATGGCCTTAGCAAAATGCAATGGTCAAATCACAAATTGAATCTCTCCGGAAGAATAACAAGAATATTCATTAGCCCCCTGTCCATGAACATTTTGACAAATTGCTACCTATTACTTAAACACATGTTTGTGATTAGCCAAACAGAGAGAAAAAATCCAGTACATCTGTTTCACAAATCCCCTTTGCTCACCATTCTCAAGGCGTTTGCTTCAATGTATCATCCGTCGTAAGGACCTGGTCGCATTGGAGCCTTTTTAAAGTTTACCCTAACAAACTGAGTTTTCAATATATTTCGTGATAGGAACTCAAAACAAAGCCAGGTGAGTTTTAAAAGGCTTCTTAGCTTTAGAAGTAGTTTGATAATAAAGAATTAGTAGTTTTCATAGGTTAGTAATAAAGAATACATTGAAAAAACCCGGTTTATTTGGAAAAGGAGCTAGAAAAAGCTTTCCGTGTGGCCTGACTCTTTACTGTATTGGATTGGATAGCCTCTTAACCGTATTGGATTTTCTCTCCAAAAAGAGTCATTAGGCCCCAAAAAGAAGGCTATTTGGTTTGGTTTCATGTCATTGCGACTTCTATGTTAAAAGAGCAGTTTTGCGAGAGCAGTTTGTATCTTCCACGAAATGATTTGGTTTTGCAATTGGAATCCCATGGTTAAAAATTGTTCTGCGAAGATTCTAGGAAATTTTGTGATTCCTGTTATAAGCAGTTAGAATTCTGAAGTTGTAGCGTCTTTCAGGTTTTCTTCTTGAAAGGGAATAAGAGTAACGGGTGTCTATGCAACCTCATGGTTATAAGATGTTCCGAGTCGATTTCACGGAATTCTGTGATCTTGCTTCTTTTAAGTTTTCTTTTCGGTTTCTAGCAGGGATACGGTACTACATTCTTAAGTTGCATATTTTAGGTTGCCTTCTCTCATAGGGGTGCCAGTTTAGGGTGAGTATGCAACAAATAGGAGACTTGCAATATTCCCGCCGTGCGAGTGGAGAGCATCGTATTTGCTCATAAAGTCTTAACAAGAACTTGACCAAAACCGCAACTCGAACAGAGCTGTTTTCTCTGCAGTTAGTTATAATGATGAGTTGTGTAAACATCCTCTAGCTTTATTATTAAGCATAATTCAGACTTAAAAATCAATGGTCATGTTCGTTGAATATTTTCCTTCACTATCATATCGTTTTTAAATCCCTTTGTTCACAAATTAATATCTTATAAGCCCATAAAACTTAAAGAGTGAATGGTATTAAATATAGTGAAAATATACCCCGTGCAGCGGCAGTCTACACTGCTGATGCCTCGTATTTTGGTTCGTGTAATCCGAATTCATGCTTATCGCATAAGGACTATTCGATTCAACTCGATCATTATACGGCCAGTCGCATAGACTTTGCGGGATATCCATATGTATTAGTTTTTGATATTGTTTATATTCTTTCGGAAATTGTATGTTTAGTTAATATGGTAAGAAACAGAAATCAGGCTGAGCAAGATAAATGTGCTGCATTGATATCAAACCTACAGGATATTGATTAAAAATCCATGTGACCGAATGCTGATCATAACACAACTACAGTCGGAAGAAGGGCACCTCAAATGCTGTTCCACTAAAAACGTGTTCCCCACCAAGTTCCAGCTGCCTTGGAAATGTTGAAGAAATGATTTTTAGCTTGGAGATTTAGGCAGTCTGAGGAACATCTTTTAAAAATAATTTCTTAATAATCATAATAAGCTCTGAGGAAAGTTATTTCTTAATTGATTAAACTAGCTTGCAATGACATAATGAATGGCATACAATAGGTTACAGGCAATTATGTTATCTCAACATTTTAAATTTCTTAAAAGGTGTTTCTTTTATGCTCCAAATTGGCTAGAAAAGGTGAAACTGGCCAGCTGGCTAGGAAAAAAACTTTAAAAAAAATATTAATGAAGAGCACCCCACGAGGTGTTTGTAAAAAAGGTGTTCTTTTTTCAAAATTGATCTAGCTACAAACTTTCAAGAAACGCCTTCTAGCTACAAGAATTTGAGGAACAGCTTGTTCAATATTTTTCTTATTTTCAACGATTTTTTTATTAATTGTTGCCATAACTTTATTCATAAATACATAGTGCTTAGTTGACATATTATAAAAAAACTGGTAGTATATACACTTATTTCGATTTTCCTTTTTCACAAAATGTGTTCCTTTCCCGATTCTAGCTATCTACATATCGAAATGAGACCAGCTAGCTACAAAAATAGGAACACCTTTTCGTAAAAATATCTTTCTAAATTCGATTATTTATTGTATCTTACCATGTTATAAGTATATAATGTACAAATCAACACTTTAAAAAAACTTAGGTCATGGGGTGCCCTTCAATAATGTTCATTTATTTGTTGTTTTACATCATTCAAGGTCTGCATTAAGGTCTGAACATATTGGATGCATTAGCATTAGCATCAACGTTAATGCATTTTATGCTTTAATCATTTAAAAATGCATTGAGGATGAGTTAAGCATTTGAAAATGCATAAAGGATGCATTAACGAAAAAACAAGCATCCGATTACATGTTCCAATAGGTTGGATAATTTCTATTCATCTGAGTTAATAGAGGCACATTTTCCAGCAAGAATTTGAAAAAAGATAAATTATCATTTTCTAATTCAAAAATAACAAAATGTATTTTGAATATATATGGAAAGCTCACAATTGTGACGTAACAATATAGATATGTGCATTCATGAATGATGTTATTTGCGTCAAAGAATGTTTATATGTGAGTCTAAATGCTTAATGCATAATGCAAACGCTAATGTATCGTTAATGCACTTTCATAATGTCGCAACGATGCATAAACGTTGATGCTAATGCTAATGCATCCAATGTGTTCAGACCTTTAGCGTTAGCATCAACGTTAATGCATTTTATGCTTTAATCATTTTTGAAATGCATTAAGGATGCGTTAAGCATTTGAAATGCATTGAGGATGCATTAACGAAGAAGCAGGCATCCAATTACATTTTGCAATAAGTTGGATGATTTCGCTTCATCTGAATTAATAAAATGCACTGGTTCCAGTAAGAATTCGACCCAGTTAATCTATTATTATTCCCAAATTCAAATATTAAAAAAAAAATCGATTGTTTATGAAAAGCTCCTAATTATGACGTAACAATGTAGATATGTTTAATTAAGAATGATGTTATTTGCAGTAACGCATTTTCTATGTGAGTTTAAATGCTTAATGCATAACGAAAACGCTAATGCATCGTTAACGCATCGATAACGCACTTTCATAATGCTTAATGCATAATGCTAATGCTAATGCATCCTATGTGTTCAGACCTTCAATGTACACTGTTCATATAATGTTATTCTTATGGAAACTATTACTTTTTGGAAAATATGTCGTCGGGTGTCCTTTGCGTATCTAGGGTAAACACAGTTCAATCTTCATTTTAAAGTTTGGAAATAATCAAAGGAACTAACTACCAAAAGACATTACAGTGTTCAATTACAGCATTACAGTAATGGCAAAGAAGTAACTAATCATTATGGAAACCCATTAGCCTCCTTTACATGCTCCTCTTTTCGAGTAACTTTACGGATAGCGCCTTATCAAATTACATCCTTATTATTGTCTTTCTTGCGCCTTGTGTACACAGTTAAGATATGAAATTCAGAACAAGGAAATATAATTGACTGGGCGTCTTATGCTTTATTGTTGCTTTAAAGCCTGAAATGTTTCATTGGTGATTAAATCATTTTAAATTACTCCATACATTTGCCAGTTATAATCTTAATTTAAATTGACATTTAATTAGAATCATAATACATCTTTGTATCCAAAGCTCATGGTTTATTATGACTGTAATTGATAACAGATATTTAAGTAGAAGCTTAAAAAATAGAGATGATCTGTGTCGAATATTAATCTAAAACTAAACGATATAAATAGCTAAATAGCGATAAAACGGATATAAGAATGGATACTTTTCTAAAAATGGCATTTTTAGTATATCATTTACTGAAAGGTTAGTATGAGGAAATAGTTTGAAACGTTCGTTTTTGTTTTAACTTATTTTAATCATTAGTGAAAATATGCACATTTAACATAGATAATTTTTAAGAAATTCTGCACAGAATGAAATTTTCCGCGCCAAAATATTTACAACTTGAAAATACGATACATGAATGATTCTGATTGTAATAAAAAATCATCTTTTTTTTCAAACTTCAAATATTTTTGCGCAAAATTTTAGGGCGAAGATTTCGGTCTATGCAGAATTTAATTGCAACATAAAAACGAATACAGGGAATGATCGAGGGTTAAAACTGATCATATTGAACTGTTCAATTATAAATTCAAATTAGAATATAAATACATGCATATTAGATTAACCGCATGATTTCGAAATATTTTTGTTTTGTTTTATAGAGTTTTTTTTGTGCTGCTAGTTACATATATTCATTTTACTCGCTATTGCATTATGTTTTACTCTTTATTGAATCAAGTTTTAAATTGATTAAGTTTAAACAAGTGTTCAAGCATAATAACTTATCAAACAATTCGAAGCAGCTACAAAAACAGTTATGAAATTATCTATTTAAAAATATTATCTAGAAATTTGGAGATATTATTTATCAAAATCAATGAATAGATAGTACTCATTTATCACAATATAACATTCAACAGTAATTACATGGTATGCTAACAAGTGCTTTTCAACAAAAAGAAACTTTTGTTTATTTTTGAATTTTATATTGTTTGTTTTGAATTTACATTGAAGTCCCATTGCTTCATTATACAGCGGTGTCCGCGTGTCACAACTGCGTGCCACTCATTTGCTCAGGGGATTCGAACCCGCGACCTGATGTCATACTTTCTTCGTCCAGCATTCGACGCCAAACGACTAAGGCGGACCAGTCGTGTCTCAATAACCAAGGAGTCGACGGTATTAAAATTGTGTTTTAGGGTTGAAATGTGTTTTATCCTGTAACGATCTTAACGAAAAATGCTTTTTTGTTTGATTTGCTGTTTGCGTACTGAATATATGAATACCAAATAAAACAAAATAGTGCCTTCTCGACCAAGCGTTGCTTAGCAATATAATTTGTTTATTGCTGTGATTGGATGATAAAAATACAAGGCGATAACAGATGAAATGCAGCTTAGCAAATCACCCAAAAATTGATTTAATGAGTCCCTAATTAAACCTTGTTTATTTACTTTCCGATAAAATTTCCTTTATGTTAATTTAATCAGACTCACATATCTTCTTGACTTATTTTCCCGCACCTATATTACGTGGACAGCTCTCGAACTTCTTTTGCTCGATTTATGTTGAACAATGTATGTCACATGTATTTGGCAAGGGGACGCTAATAGCAATTTATCGTTAAACCTCGACTCAACAATGTTGTTTCGAAAAAAAAATGATGTTAAGAAATACCATTGAATTTTGTATAAAAAAATGGAGATTCGGATAGTTATAGGTCATTCCTAGAGTAAGTAAATATTTACTTCTTGAGTCCTTATTGTAACAGTACTCTTGCTAAGATTTATAAAAAGTTTAACAAGAATTTGGTATATCATTTTACGCAACTGACACTTTGATAACGTTTTGCAAAGATTAGAATAAAATAGTTTTGAGTATGAAATCAATGTGTGTCTACAAAAATCATGGTCTTGTAGTATATTCTTGTACCCCACATTATATTTCACATATCAATATACATGTATAAAGCATTACACTATCACATGGCAAGCTCCGTGACACAATCTGTTAAGTCTATTTAACTTGTTTGGCCGAAATTGATTGCAAAGTATAGCATCGTTATAAATCCAGGTACTAAATATACTAAAGTACTAAAATAACACGAATAACGAATAACACGAATCAATGCTATCATTGTAGTTTCTTCTTTGGTCACTTGCCAATCCTTATGTAAATGACAAATTCGAAAACCTTCAATGCCTCTTTTCTCGTTACGTCATGTCAGACTTAACACAATGATGCACGGAGCCCTTAAAATCATACATGTACTTTCAAAATAAGTTTGCAATATTAGGTGCATGGCTTCCCGCGACAGCATCGTTGGGCCAATGGATCCAAGTCGAATTTAAGAAAACCCACGTCATATTAAGTATTACAACTCAAGGTGAATTTGTTTTCAATTATAATTTGTAAAAAGGATAACTGACCACGCATTTATTTCAGATAAATAAATTGGCCTAAAACATATATGAACATGCATGTATTAGAAGCTCAAATAGTGAGAAATCATTATAATTCTATCTGAACCATTAACTAAGAAATCAAAAATGAAAAGTATAAACAATAGAACATTGATACAATGACAATATCTACAGAATCTAATGTTTTATTTCGGCCCTATAGAATTGTACGATTTGATATGGATTTATAGATCTAACGTAAAACCAAGCACATATTTTATTTTGAAATATCAATTGTAGGAAGACCAGAGCAACATTCACAATGGGTGACGTTGTATGAACTGTTATATAGCAATGACGATGTAAATTGGAAAAATGCATTAACCGAAAGTAGTGAAAACGTGCAGTTTCAGGTATAAACAATCAATCTGATTTACATATGATTAATTGCATAAAATAAGATTACATCAAGGACTTTTAAAAGATATTTTTAAGTGCAGAATGTTGCTTTGACTAAATAACCTTACCCCTCGTTAGCACAACATTTCGTAAAAATACACTTTATAACCCAAAGCAAAATATTTGTTTAATCTTACGATTGAATTATATTTTGAAAGGAATCATATCCCATTTATTCTAATGTTTGACTGACCAATAGGGAAATCACGATATGAACACACCGGTGTATAATTACCTCAATGGTGGAATACGAGCGAAGTTCGTACGTTTGAAAGTTTTGGCATGGCATCGATTTCCAGTTTTACGCTGGGAGATGTATGGATGTAAAGGTATGCACTATTTCATAAAACTAAAACATTTTAAACTCTTTTTGAAACAATTTCATGTGGTTAAATATTATATTTAAAGTATTCTCCACTGCCTGCGATTTGGCAAGTTTACATTTGTCATCGCACTTAGGTTTCAACCCATGGCAATGAGTTATGCATTCATAATCATTCATCATAGTTTGTTTATCCATTTTTTCTCAAACCATAGTGCATTCATAATCATTCATTATATAAAAGTCTATTGTTAATTCTTTTTTTCTCATATCATAGTGCATTCATAATCATTCATCATATACAATTATATTGTTAATCCATTTTCTTCTCAGATTACAGTGGGTTCTACTCGGGATGCCAAATCGGTCAGCGCGTCACTACACAGAACAATCCAACAACCAAGAGGCCATCAAGACTGTATTGCGCATCTTATTGCTTACGAATGCCTTCCTGTGTCGCATTTCACTTTAACAAACGCGAGAACCAATGCGAACTTTTAAATGACGCCACAATCCAAATTGTAACTCCCTCGACCGGTGGGCAAATGTTGTCAAGATTTGATATGGTGGGATACATGTGTTTATAAAAATCTTTGAGAGAATGAGTGAGCTCGAGAGTAAAAAACTGAGACTTCATGGGGTGTTGCACAGTGTAATATTGTTTTGATAGAATATATTAAGATAAATTACTTTATATTAATATATGAAAAAAAAATGATAAAAACATGTATCTAGTTGTTGGTATCTGACTTGGACTTATCAATCTATATTCAAATGCAAATGTTGACCCTTTTATTTTTCATTGAAGCTTAGTCATTTTTATTATTTCATCTCATGTTTTAATAAATGATTCAATAAATTTATCAATCAATGTAAAACAATCGTCTTTCGCAAGATATAATTGGCATACAAAATTCATTTCCAATTTTTGACAGTAAATTTTCAATTCTATGATAAACCTAAAGGCGCGTTCACGCAAAAAAAAATAATATTTTTTCCGTGAAAAGAGGGGATAAATTGCTATGTTTTATACAAATGTGGCATTCGAAAATATCGGATTTCGTGCTTCTTTCCGAGCATTTTTGTTTGTGTGAACGCGGCCTTAGAATCATCGGAAAGCGAAAGTAAAAATAATATATATATTCAGAAATCCGTCAGTTCTGTATAACCTCTTTATCGAGTTTATTTGACATGATTGGCTTTCTTTGAAGTATCGGGCTGTTGAGTCGACACTTAGAGACAGGCAAAAGCGCAAATCAGAGACAAAAGCAAAGCCAGCAGTGAGCCTGAAACAAAACAATTTTCAGTTTATTCTATAAGAAACATGAATATTTGATATCGAATTCAAATTTCACATCGGTATCGATAGTAAAGTTAATTTTGAAAATTGTGAATATGGATAGATATTCAACCTGTGCATATTGAATTTTAATTTTTAGAATTTGGGTATGAATGTTTTTGCTTATTGATAATGCATTATTTCTCTATCAAGAATTTAACACAAAAAAAAACAACAAAATGTTAAGAAATAAACATTTTTAAAGAAACAAAACCGAAATATACTTATATCGACAACCCTTCCCGTCTCATCCAGCCTCTTATTATCGTCCTATTCCTTACCTCATTTAACACGAGACCAAAATGTATAGTCAGTTTCAACATGCCGTTTCCCTCTGCTTCCTCTCCCAACCCATTTTACACGAAATGAGCTCCACCTCAAAATAGTTATTAAAATCTTCACAACCTTTCTGCAGCCAAAATACTCCGATCCCCACCCAAATAACTCACTATGCATGTAACCAGCTCTGAATCGCGAATCAGAATTCGAACCAACGGATTCCATTGCACATGAGTCCATATATTCATCACCTTTTCTTAAAGGAATTTTATCGAGTGAAATTGATCTATCCTTTCCTTTCTCAATAACATATTTTAGACGAATCCGTGACTCACTTAGAATAAATATTTTAGACGAATCCCTGACTCACTTAGAAAAAAACTATTTTGATCTAATCCACCCCAGCCCCCAACACCTCCCCCCCCCCACCCCCGACAGCCAAAACACCTTTTCCTA